>JARHVA010001850.1:2037500-2245000 GCA_037957365.1 Torreya grandis | reverse complement strand
CATAATAAATGACTAATTCTATGCACATTTCATTCGCAGGATATGCAATAGAGTATGTTTCACATACTCGGATCTAAATTCACATGTTTTACCTCTTAAGTAAGTCTAGGTATTCTTATTTTTCCTTTATTATAGTCATTTTCCTTTGCTTCATTTATATAATAACTAAGGGGGAAATGTAATCATCTAAAAATGTCACTTGAGTGACAAGGGCATTAATTGAGACCACTCATCCCTTGCTTAGACCTAGACCTATCTTAGGGACTATTTAAACAGTTATCTATATTTCATGTAAGGCACACACATTCCTATACATCTCAAAATCACTCCTAAATGCTTCCTTAAGAATCCAAGCCCCTAGTGCCTCATGTTATTCTACCTATACACTAGTACCCATCACTTATGTCCCAATTTGGTGATATTGTCCCTTTTCCGTCTTTTTCGATCTAATAGATATATTTTCAATTCCTGAGACACCTAGGTTTGACCTAGACCTATTTTAAACCATGAAAAAGAACCATATTAGTCTATATGCATGAATTTTAACCATTTATCCACTAGATGAAAATTAGATGCAAATACACAAAAGAAAGTTCAAAACAAGTTATTCAAAATCAAGGTCATTAATCACTATTATAGCCTACTTATACACACAATCATCTATAACCATTCTAATATCATAATACATATATTTATAATCTCAAGCCTCACTCAAAGCACTCAAACTAGGACTCATAGTAACTTCACTTTCACTTACACCAACAATTATGTGGGGAAAACTATATCAAGCTTAATCCCTCCTTAGAGTAATAGTATGTAGGAAAATCTCATCATAATGGGGTGATGAGGATGTATAGCCTATCCAAATAAAACCACACATTTATTTATTGTTCCAAATCAAATATCCTAATCACATGGAGGTATAGGGTTTGCATACAAAATAAATCAAAACAAGTCATAGGTAGCAAATCCATATTTGTCCACGCAAAAACATTCTTGGAAAACTCAGACACAAGTGCTCCTAGAAGCTCAAAATAGTTATCGCACAAAGGACACTAGCACCATAGCTCTATTATCCAATTTAGGCACTATTGTCCATGGAGGGTTTTGACACATGGATCTTCTTTATAAGACTCAAAACAACTCCTATACTAGTTTTAAGCATCTAAATCCATCATTTTAGGTAATTTCCAACTAAGTATTTATTTGTATCCTTCATTAATGTTATTAGAAATATCAGTTTAGCTTAGTTCTTTCACAAATTAGTGGCTATATTTATTGCATATTTTATATCCAAATTTACTATACTTAGACCCTTCAATAACCTAGGGATTAAACTCCATAAACCCTATAAACTTAATTCAAATATGTTTCCCAAAGAGTCTTTCCAATTTCCTTTATGTTGTAGGTATTTTATATGAAATCAAAGTTATTGTAATTGTCTTAAATTTTAAGTGGTTTTTTCTTGTGTAGGATCAACATAGCTATGCCAAAGTTAAGAACAACCCATGAATAATGTGATTGTTATAACTTGTTGGTATTAATGATTTTTTATTTGTTAAATTTGAAGTGATGGTTTTTTACATGTGTATATTTTATTGGTAACACATTTATTAATCATTGTAAAGTTCTCATATTAGTGGGAGGAACACCACACATTTGATCATAATGTCCATTTGGCAATTTATCTTCCTCATTTTTATGTGGAGTAAATATTTTATATTTTGAAGGAGACATTTTAAGCAATTTTGAATGTGTGAGTATGAATAATGCATATATATGAACATCAAAATATAAATAATTAAATGATTCATATTTTTTATGTAATGCTCTCTCCCTTAATGGGGAAAAAATACATCTACTAATGATGAATTATAATTCAATATCTAAGGTTTTAAATGCTAAGGCATATGATGTACTTTTAAATAGAATAACATAATATTGAAGTTATTCAAAATTATGTTGTTTAAAATTATGAAATTTTTGTAATGTAAGTCTACCCACCTTATGTATGTTTAAATAAAATAATAAGACATCCTCTAATTATGAAAATGTAGTTTTTATTAAGGGTAAAAGTGGGTATTAAGGGGACCCAACCCATACAATGCTATCAATCCTATGGGTGACCACATGCATAGATTAATTCAAGATCCCAAGGAAAAATAGATCCAAAAAGAATAAAAACAAAATAAATAAAACAAAAACATAGATAAATAAAAACACACACATAGACCAAGCAAATACCTAAGACATTTAACTTTTCAAGATTTGCTAGTTTTCATATGCCTTGGTCCATTCTTTGGTCATGGTCTTGAGATTTTTATTGATGAATTTGTTGATCTTGTCCTCCTCACTAACACTGGTGATTCCTTTGATATTTTTCTTAGGTCTAATTCCTTTGGTATTATCTTCTTTATTGTTGAAGCACATGGATAGACCTTCCATACTATTCATGGCATTGTTAATCATGACTTTGCTAAAGTTAACTAAGATAGAAAGCTTGTCTTTAAGGTCTTTATTTTCCTTTTTTAGATTATAAACTCTGTTAGTGAGTGATTCAATCATGGAGAATAGTTATACCTATATTTAATTGGTGCAAAAGAGTCCATCCATTTGATTAATTTTGCCAATTCTTGCTTCAAGTAGGTATGGTCTTTCATGAACCATCTGAGAAAAGATTTGTGAAGATTGACTTCATCTTCCATTTCTTATAGATTGCTTTATCTCTTGAAATAGTCTACCATTTTTTTATAATTAAAATTATAATTAATGTTGGAGGGAGGCTCCACACCCTTTTCTTCATGCATATCCTACCCAGCTCTGTGACCAGACCCCAAGTTTAAATCCCTTTCTTTCTCAAGCAAAGATGTAGCATTGAGGGAGTTGATTTGTTTGTGATTCCCTGAATTATGAGAATCATCAAGGTTAACCACTAAAATTTTATCCTATTAAATATGATTCTTGAACCAATTATCCATGTGCCCCATAGAGGGAGATACCTCAGATTGATTCCTAGGTTTAGGCCTGGTGTTGCTACAAAGAATTCTAATAAAATGTCTAATCATAGGAGGCTATTGAGGGCTCTACCCTTCAAACTAAACCTGAGTTATATAGGACCACATGACTGAAGGAAATAATTAAGGATAGTGCTATTAAACCATGCCCTGAGGTTTAGGATGAAGTGCCTAAAAAATTTATAAATAAGGAATATAACCACTTGATGAAGAGGTCCCTTCATTTTCTTCCCTTTCTTAACCTCTAAGACTGTCTATTCCAATAAATGCATGATATATAATGGAATTTTGATGGGAATATTATGGTGAAGGTAATTCAAGAATGGAAAATGATGGTAATGAATCACCTTATAGCACCCCTCTAGAGTCACATACCTGATTAATTGTTTAACAACCTCATGGAATGGAGTAGGAAGGTCTTCCCTCTTGAAACCCCCTTGAAGATGTAGTTAATGAACCTTTAGGTAAGCTATATCCAATTATGAGATTCATTGGTGGTATTTATATGAAAGGATTTTAACATTATTATGTCATATTTATCTCATTGACCAAAATAATGTACATATTTAATCAAGTGGTCAAAGGGATTTGTGTGATTACCAAAATGTGATAGTTTTTTTAGTTTTAAACCTTGAGATTAAGGATAATAAATTATACATTATGAAATCAACTATTATTGAAATAGGTAATATCCACATTAGAATTATGGTGAGACATTTACATTTTGAGTATATAAACTTGTATTTGTCTCCAATAACACTCATCATGGACATTATATCATCACTAGGCATGGTAATTTTTGGAAAAGTGTCATGTACCCTTTTTAGGTGACATCGCTCAGAGTTGATGATTAGCCTATCATGTGACCCTCGTAGGCTGATAGAATGGATAGAGGGTCTTGATGGAGCTTGGCTTAGCTTAGCTTCGATTAGTAGAATTTCTACATTTGGTTTTCATTCAGACTCTTTAAGACACATTTAGCCTAAGCTCCTATTATTTAGGGATATTTGACATGCAACAAAGCACCCTTATTTTGGTATGGTCATGTGCAGAATCACTCCCTGATTCACCAGCTTCAGATGGATCGAGGATCTGGCATGTATTAAGGGAGATATTTATATTTGATTGATTTAATCAAATATTAATTATTTGGCCTATTTTTAATTAAGAAACCCTAATTCTAATTTAAGAAACCCTAATTAGGGCAAGCACATATTTTGAGGGTATAAGGGTTTCTCATGGGGAGAGAGTTAAGATTATCCATTGAATATTGATATTGAATATTGCTAAGAATTCTTCTATGAAGACTGAGCCAAGGGTTCCAGGATTCCATTTGCATTGGAGAACATCCACTCTTCAGTGTGTGCAATTCAGAGGTTGTGAGAGATCAGTCGATTTATTGCCAAATTGAGAGATAGCTTCATACAGAAGTTATCACAGAGGTTTACAGGTTTGGGAGATAACTTCACACAGAAGATTATCATAGGGATTATAGGTATTTCTTTCATTAGGTTTTGTTTGAGTAATTGTTTATAATCAAGATCTTTCATATTAGGCTATATTTCATTAGATCTAGAGTATAACATACATGCCACATCATATTATCTTGCTTTTGTACAGAATCAGTACCGATATGTTCAATTCTGTACAGTTTTGTATCAGGTTGTATAGAGCTATAGGCAGCTCATAGATCAACATCGGCAGTCCAGAGACTAACATCGGTTAAATTAATACCAACAACGGCAGAGTAAACTGACTGACTGAGACTGACGTCGGTAGTATATCGACCAATGACAACAATATAACCAACATCGGTGACTGTGTCAAATAGATTCAAGGTTTGTTTCCAGATTTGTAAAAGACTCAGGTTATTAAGACCGTATTTGAATATTCTTTTATATGCATGACATTGGACACCTATTTTAATCATCTAAGTGAATAAATAAGAGATTATACTGTGATTTATTTATCTATTTGAATATATTTTACAAAAATCACAATTTGTTCTTATATCATACAAAAAATTAGAATATTCAAAAAAGCAAATCAGAGCTTTTGCCTTTCTCATATCCCTATTAGTAGGGGATATTACAGTGGTATCAGAGATTTTGTCCTACTATATTCCCTATTGGACAGGGGATATTACAGTGGTATCAGAGCCAAATTCCTGCCATCCTGTTGGGTAGATCAGAGCTAATGGCCTGCCATCCTATCGGTACAGTGGGTAGATTGAATCAACGAAGTATCCATGATGACTTCAAGTACTCAGAAATAGTGGGACAAGGATATGAAGAAGCTGAAACAAAGTTTGAACCAGTTGGTTGAAACCCAGAGGAGGATGGATGAAATCCTTTCAAACCCTAGATTCAAAAACAAATTAACACTTTATGTGGCATCCATTGTTAAAGGGTCCACAACACAAATCTAAAAGAAGGAGAAACAAAAGGTCTCTACAGGGATTGATGGCAGCCCTACACCAGTTATTAGACATGTTGATATGGCTCAAGAGGATATGAGGGCAGCGATGGGGAATGAGTTGTCTATATCATCCTTGCAAGAAGTTTCACTTGAGACTTCTACATTGGGGGCTAGAATAGAGCATGCTGATGATATTAGTATGGCTAGCATTCACATTCTAGATTTAGAGATTATAGAAGAGTCCCAGGATTTGATTATTGTAGATGTCACCCAGGAGAATGTAGTGGACAGTTTTGAGGACTTAGTTTCTTTGGTAGTTTCTTTCGGTATGGAGGAGTCAGACAGTGATGCTACAGTTTTTAATAGTCTGTATGTTGATATGAGCTTTGGAGTTAATTCACAGAGTATGGATGGTAGTACTTCATAGATCAGTTGTGATGTTGGTGAGCCAGCAGTTGGTTTGGTTCCTATTTGTGATATTATTCCTTTAGAGGTGTCTTGGGAGGTAGTAATTGGTTCAGGCTTGGTTAGTGATCAGTTTCTAGTGGTTTTACACTCTTGGATTGGCTGTTGGGATCCTTATCTTGATAGCTTGTTGGTGCATGACTTACATTAGAGATATGTTGATCATAATAGAGGTACAGTGTGTGGGTTCTCCACACTTGGCTTAGTTCCATTTGGGATTTGTTGTAGAGTTAGAGTGTGCCTTCCGCATAGCATGGTGGAATGTGTACATGGTATTTTTAATCTTGGAGTTTGGTTGAGTTTCATTTGCCAATTTGATTATTGATTCCTCTTGGTCATACTTCAGAGGATATTGCATGAGCTTGTATTGATTGTCATCAGTATAAATCATGACTACATATGGGATCTAGGTGGATCGAGTGGTTCATTATTCAACGATTGCTTAGGGACAAGCAATTTTAGGAGGGGTGGATTGTCATGTCCCCTTTTTAGGTGACATCACTCAGAGTTAATGACTAGCCTATCATGCGACCCTTGTAGGCTGATAGAATGGATAGAGGGTCTTGATGGATCTTGGCTTGGCTTTGATTAGCAGAATTTCTATAGTTGGTTTTCATTCAGACTCTTTTAGACACATTTGGCCTAAGCTCCTATTATTTAGGGATATTTGACATGCAACAAAGCACCCTTATTTTGGTATGGTCATGTGCAGAATCACTCCCTGGTTCACCAACTTCAGACGGATTGAGGATCTGACATGTATTAAGGGAGATATTAATATTTGATTGATTTAATCAAATATTAATTATTTGGCCTATTTTTAATTAAGAAACCCTAATTCTAATTTAAGAAACCCTATTTATGGCAAGCACATATTTTGAGGGTATAAGGGTTTCTCATGGGGAGAGAGTTGAGATTATCCATTGAATATTGCTAAGAATTCTTCTATGAAGACTGAGCCAAGGGTTCCAGGATTCCATTTGCATTGGAGAACGTCCACTCTTCAGTGTGTGCAATTTAGAGGTTGTGAGAGATCAGTTGATTTATTGCCAAATTGAGAGATAGCTTCATATAGAAGTTATCACAGAGGTTTACAGGTTTGGGAGATAACTTCACATAGAAGATTATCACAGGGATTACAAGTATTTCTTTCATTAGGTTTTGTTTGAGTAATTGTTTAGAATTAATATATTTTGTATTAGGCTATATTTATTTAGATCTAGAGTACAGCATACAGGTCACAACATATTATCTTGCTTCTATATAGAATTAGTACCAATCTGTGCAATTTTATACAGTTCTACATCAGGTTGTACAGAGCCGCAGGCAGCTCATAGACCGACATCGATAGTCCAGAGACTGACATCGATCAAATTAATACTAACGATGATAGAGTAGACTGATCGACTGAGACTGACATTGGCAGAATATCTACCGATGATGGCAATATAACCGATGTCGGCAACTGTGTCAAACAGATTCAAGGTTTATTTTTAGATTTGCAAAAGACTCAGGTTATTAAGACCGTATTTGAATATTCTTTAATATGCATGACATTAGACATCTATTGTAATCATCTAAGTGAATAAATAAGAGATTATACTATGATTTATTTATCTATTTGAATATATTTTGCAAAAATTGCAATTTGTTGTTATATCATACAAAAAATTAGAATATTCAGAAAAGCAAATTAGAGCTTTTGCCTTTCTCATATCCCTATTAGTAGGGGATATTACAGTGGTATCAGAGCTTTTGTCTTTCTATATTCCCTATTGGATAGGGGATATTACAAAAAGGTGTTATCATTAGTTTTAATCCACCACCTCTTTGAAAAAAATAATATCAAAATAAGGAAAAAGATAAATATCACCCTAAATGAGGGGAACATTTTTTTGTAAATGTTTTAATCATAAGATGTTGAGTCAATATTATTTTAATAACATCTCATTTATGACTAGTTTTTAAATCAGCCAAGATATCCTTATGAATTTAGAGAAAGTTAAAATGATCAAATGAAGGAACTTTTTTCTCATGTGTATCCAATTTCATTGTTTAAAGTAAAGGTGCATTATTGGATGGCCTTGTTTATTTGTGGCTAAAAAAATGGACCAAGGAATCCCATATAAGCCATGGGAAAATATTAGGTTCAGGATGGAATCTTTTAGGATCATCTTTAACTTGTTTTGCAAATAATGGAATCACATATGTCTATTTGTGTTCATTTGGGATGGTTTTCTACTTTTGGTTTTCAATTATTATATCTTGATGAATTTATTTATTTATGTTAAATGAAGTCCTTTGATTAGGTGAATTTTTTGATGGATAAATACATCACTTTATTTTCTACAAAATAAGGGAAGAAATAAAATAGGAAACCCTATGAAATAACAACACCCTATAAAGTTTTTAATTCACCAAGGTTAGTTCACCAAATTTTTAACCCTTAATTTAGTAATAGGTAAAGTGGTTACTTATAGGGTTAATAATAAATAAATGAATAAGTATAATAGTGATAAACAAATATATAGTAGGCCAAATAATTTTTAAACTTAGAGAAACAATATTGACAATTTATAATACTAAGATATACCAAAAATACAAAGTAAAAATATTGATTTATATTTAAATCAATTGAAAACCAAGATCACTTAGCTAGTTTAATATGTACATGAAAATATGGGCTAAACTAAGATGGAAATGGAGTGGATTATGATTTTAATATAGTTGTTGGATTTTGGAAATTTTCATTATATGGCCTTATATGTTTGTGTTAAATCTAGATGGTTATAATGATGTTATTATTTTAATGGGACACATGTGCCTAGTATTAAATAGTCACTAGATCTAGATGAGACCACTTGGATCCTTTTGGGTTTTATTCCACCTTTCTTCTAGTGTGCGCATATTTCACACATAGGCTATTGCTCTTTGTAAAATGATAAAACCCTATCTTCCCCACATTTTGAGTGACTATGGAAAAATGGGTTAGTGTGCATAAAGTTTTGATCTTCCCAAAGAATCCCTTTATCAATGAGAATTTCCTAGATAGCTAATAATCCTAATATGGCCTTAAACTTGTGTAGTTATCCCTTACATGTTTTCTTATGTGTTCATAGGGATGTAATGTGTGATAAGAAAGTCTATAGAGTGACCTAGATTATAATTTTGAAATATGACTAATGTGTTACTCTTTGAATACTTCAAATCTATGGAAATACTTTTCCTATGACTGATATCAAAATAGGGATGAATAGGATTGTTTTTACTTGAAATCTTAATTGAGTGATTTAATAAGTTATTTTTTGAGTTATATGTGATTTACAGGTGAGGAATGAATTAGGGTTTATATTATATATATATATATATATATATATATATATATATATATATATATATATATATATATATATATATATATATATATATATATATATACCAATCCCTTTTGAAAATATATCACACTAGATAACTTAGGCTAACTATTTTAATATGTTTCATTTGAAAATTGGATGACTTTTGGGCATTGGAGACTTAGTTTTAAAATGAACACTAGCATCGATGTAAGTGTCTAGATAGGATGTAAGTGTCTAGGAAGCTAGAAAATATGTACAATTATAAAACATATATGGAAGGATAATTATCAAGTTTATAAAAAATTTCATAGTATATAAGGCCTAGGCATTAGAATAATAATGGTCATACTAAGAAATAATTAATTTGGCACAAAAAGGTAGTGAACACAAGCCTTTTAGTAGTAGGAAGGCCTTAGAACTATATGGTATAAACATGATTGGTATTTTCCAAGTGTACAAAAATGATGTGACATATAATTTAGATTTAATGTCTACAAAAATTAAATTCCATTACATAATGAAAATACAAATTATAAATCTTTTGAGTTGCATCCTAGATAATTTAATGTTCCTTTTACATATGATGATACTTTGAACAAAGAAGGAAGTATAAATTCATCTCCTATCCCTCTTATTTTGATAACTAAAATGTTCTTATTTAAAATATTGATTCTAAAAGTGGTAAAGGTGATGGTCATAATGAGGATTGGAATGATGACAATTATTAATTGTATAACAAGGAGGAGAATGCTTCTACTAACCTTAGCATAGTTTCTTCTTACACTCCCCTCGTGTTGATTATGATTGTATGTTACATGATAAATCAAATGGTGGTTCATTTGAACATTATGTTAGTGCATATGAAGATGGATTTTATATTTTCAATTTCAAAAATAAAATGTGTAAGCATGTGTATTTTAGTGATGATAAAAATAGTGTTATTTATTCTATTTCATAAGAATGTACTATGCCTTTGCAAAGTAATTATATAATAAATTCAAATGAATATCACAAGCTTATTATTATTAAGGAAGAATTTATTCCTATGTCTTCATCTCCTATTCAAAACAATGAATCAATGGATAAAATTAATAATAAAATAAAATAATTAAATGAACACCTTAAATATTTTAATATGCCTTCACAAGAAGTTATTTATTTAATTTATGTTGGTTTTGATTTAAAACATAAAACACATAAACTCACCTTGGAAATAAAGGTGTATCATTCTTGGGTTGATACAAAAGATAGATGGTAACCCTATTGTGCACAATATCTTGTATGCACCATTACCATGTCATTTTATGATACTAACATTTTCCAAGCTCAATAGAAGTGGAGATCAATATATACATATCAAATGTTACATAAATATTTGAATGGTTGTAATGGTAGTACTATATTGGTATAATTATTTCCAAAGAGTTTATAGGGTGATGCATTGAATTGGTTTAATCATTATTTTCATAGGGGGGCATTACATACATATGTTGAGTTAGAGAAAGAATTACCTATGATCCTTTTTTGAAATAGGGGGACATAATATTATGATCCTTATATCATGGAATGTTAGAGCCATTTAATGATTAAATTTTATTATTTGAGACATGTATGCAATTGTTAATTTATCAAACAATATATTTGTAGACACATTACATGTTTTTTAAGGTTCTCATTTTTCCTCTTAATTATAATTTTTCATATCAAATGTATAAGTAATTTAAGACTCTTTTCTATGAGACTATTGTGTCAAAGAAGTAATTGAGACTTGTATAAATAACCAAAGAGGTATGTCTTGGTATTGATTTTTTTACCACTATAGTCACTTAATGGGGTTAAGGAGAATGATCCTCTTCATATACAAAATATTAAATGAAAACCACAAGGTAATAAATGAATTGGAAGAATGCATTTTCATTTAATCTCTTATAGTAACTAACACACCTTATACTCGTAAAACCCCCATTTAGTTTGATTCATTAAAATGTAGGCCTCATTAAATTATGAATATTTTATCAAATAGGATAATTATTAAACTTTATAAAAATAATTATCATAGGCCACATAAATTGGCAAAATATATAAATATATTATATTGTAACTATCGTCACATTCATAGTCATTAGGATAATAATTTTTGTGCACTTAGAAGCAAGACTGGGAAGTATGTTGGTAGAGGTATTATCATGTTTTCTAAGGGGACATACAAATATCATTATCCTCACTCCAATAGATCATATTATACCATGACTAATTTATTCTAGGATGTTACTCTTAAGGAACCAATGGTCACTAATCATTTAGCTAGATATGCATATAGAGAGCAAAGTTATGATAGATGATTTGTGTTACCAATTCGAAAAAAGTTAAATTAAATACATAAAGTTAAACTAGTGTATAAAATATTTTTAATACAAATAAATAATAATAATTCAAAATTCATAGTGTGAAACTTGATAAATTTTTTATTAACAAATGATACACATAATCCTAGTATTGTTATCCATAATAAGACAATTCTACAACTTGAGTATAATGATTCAGACATGTAGGATGATCAATATGATTAATTTTTTTTTTCATTTATGTTTGTTAAATGAATATTCATGTTAAATATAGTTCTCTACACAATTATCAAATATACATTGTGATTATATTTTAAAATAATTTTTTTAATATGAAATAAAACTAAAACACATATTTTAAAGTACCATGTACCAAAGAAAAACATTTAAATTACTAAATATGCTTGTATATGTCTATAAAATCTCTATAAAAATGAAATACAATGTAAATTAATCCCATATAAAATAGATTCAATAGATAATTGAAGCATGGTCAACATGACCCTCAATCTTCAACTCCACATCCTAAATATCTAATAACTATGGATCACTAAAAGTATAATCCATGAGATCTCCTTTAGTCCTTAACCTATATATATATATATATATATATATATATATATATATATATATATATATATATATATATATATATACACCTTTACTTATCATCCTCATAAATATAAATAGTCTCCATTTTATTTGTACATGTTATCTCTATAGTCAAATATACTCATCTAATAACCGAGGATCTAAGGCTAGAGGTGGACCAAGAGGTGGAATTTATGCTCTATCTAATTGTACCTTTAGGTCATCTCGCTCAATGGTGGCCTAAAAATAGTCAATATCATAAATTAAATGTGATATTGTAACTTGTACTCCCAATACAAGTTTATCTCACTTAATCAAACCTCCCTCCACAACATCATTAAAAATGTGTTGACTCAAATATAACAACATAGATGCAATATTCATAGTCTAATACTCCACATCCTTTGTATAAATAAAGAAAATACAAAAAATAGATATTTAAAATTAAATTAAATTAAATTAAATTACACTAAAACTACATTATTAGCATGGTATACCTTAAATAATAACCACTTGACGTAGTGAATCTAATTCAATATCCACAACATCATTTGATATAACTTTAAATAATCAAGGCCATTAATTCTCAATCCACCATGTAGCTATTATTAATCAAATATACACCCTTTGGAAGGTATTTCAAGCCTTACAAATTTGATGTAACATGGAAACACTTCAATTTAGTGAATGCCCTATTGGAGAGGTTAATCTCCAGGTTAAAGGGCTAGCTCCCCTTGATGAATAACTTAGGCTCAAACACTAATATTCCACTTGCAAGGAAAAGGGAGAGAAACCTATTATAATGGGGGTGATGCACCAAATATGATTTGACCACTACGAACTAGTTGTAAAGGCACTTCAAACAAGAGACTAACCTTCACATGACACTACTCCAAGTCTACATGTCTACATCAATATTTATCATGAAGGTTGTGAAAAATTCTTGGGGATAGGAATAATAGTCAAAAGGTCATAGCATTACAATAGTGAGAAGACAAGTCACTCAACCTTTAAAAATCCACATAGACACTTTAAAAGACCTGAAAATAAGTTTATAACTAAATATGTATGCAAGCAAATGGTAAACATGTCAAGAAGCAAGACTATCACTTAGGAAGATCAACTAGTCAAGCATAAACATTGAAGCTAGTCAAATTAGGAGGTAAAATAATACTTTTTCATTAATAAATGGATAAAAATGGGTAGGGATTCACCATACCTAGGTGGAGGATATAATCTTGGATTATTAAGGCTTAATATATAGAGAAGAGGATAAAAGGGTGTAGGAGAGAGAGACAAGTGTCAAAGAGAGTTACAATCAAAATAAGAGTTATGAAACTTTCCCAATAGGTATTAGAAGATAATTTTTTATCTCTTTAATATTCTCTCGTCATACAAGTGGTGTGGGAGTTTGAAACTTAGCTTGACACCTTACATTTGATTTTTAAAATTACCCCTTATTTGGCTTGTGAATGGATAAGTGGCCTTCTTAATGGTCAAGTATTGTTTAAATGATCTCTTTCTCTACTTTTTACACCTTTCATTTGATTCTCTAAATGTTCCTTTTGACACATCACATTATTCTCTTTCTAGGTGTCTTGAAGTCTCTCTTTCTCGCTAGGCCAATATTTCTTATACATGTCAAAACTTGAAGTCATCTTTATCAATTAAATATATCTCCATGGATGGACTATTCACATAATATTAGACCTATAAAAATTCATTTTGAGGTCTAAAACTACCCTTAGGACTCATTTTTTCATTAAATGCTTGCATTGGGCCTCATTCCTTGTAGCCCTTAATATGTGTAAACCTCCTTATTTATAAGAATGTATGGATTTTATTAATAAAATGATCAAATATTTGAGTACATAGTATGGATTTACATCTCCATGCCTAATTTCATGTCTTAAATATGAGTGGAAGTGTCCTTTTTATCCCATTTTCTCTCCTTAATTAGGCCTTCTTGCCTAGAAACTAACTTTTGGCCCAAATAAATTTCCACACGTGAAAATATTGGTAATTATTTTATTCAATTTACCCATTCTAATACCAACCTCCATGTCAATTTTTATCTCCTGAGATCCTATATGGATGGGTTAACCATGAAATGGTCAAAAACCCTAGTCTAGGTGCTTGAACATGGTTAAGAGATAATTTGAGTGTTTTGCTAAGAAATTTCTAGGTTTCAGTGCTTGGAAATAGTTTTTTGAGGTACAAAACATCATATTATAACTCATCATGCTGAAGAGAGGTTTCTTAAGGTGTTTTCTAGGTCTATAAATATGTCTCTTAACTTGTAAAACCATGCATTTCTCCCACCTTGACTCACTTGGAAAATTTTAGAGTTGATATGTCACCTTTATAAACCTAATGAGGTGTTTATAATGTTTAATAACCTTATTAATCTCTTATCCAACCTTTTTACTTGATCTAGAGATCATCTCATACCTTACATAATTGTAAACAAGCTTGTAACCATGTATTTTGTATTATTCTGTACAATTATACCTACATGATTTTTATCTAATGGATTAAAATGATGATGAAAATAGTTTATAATGTCATTAAATTAATAATATGGTAAAACCAATTCATTTTAATAACTTAGACATGAAATATCCCTCATCAGGCTGAAACTGATATTCTTAGGTAGCCTATGAGTGCTTAATGCTCTTAACAATGATTCATAGAGTAAAAACCAACAACGTAAGAAAAAATGAACATATATGGAATATGATAAACCTACCTAAAATTTACAAACTCATTTTACCACCATGCACCTTTTTAGGAAAGATATGAGAAAAAATTTTGTGTCTCTTGGGTGGCTGAGTGTACATTTTGTGAGGTCAAGAGGTAGAGAGAGAGAGAGAGAGAGAGAGAGAGAGAGAGAGAGAGAGAGAGAGAGAGAGAGAGAGAGAGAGTAGAGAGAGAGAGAGAGAGAGAGAGAGAGAGAGAGAGAGAGAGAGAGAGAGTTCTAAGGGTGTTATCTTAAAAATTGTTTCAACTAGAAATGATTTACTTAGCTATTATAAATTATTTACCATTATTCCAATAAATATTTCACCCTCTTTCCTCATCAGGCCTATCATAACCATCACTAACTTCTAGCTAGCATTAATGAATACTCAAATGTAAATGATCCTAGTAACTATAGTGATTGTATTTAAACCATTTTTTCCATTTGTAAAAGGAGATAAATACTTCATGAAACATGTATTTGAAACTAGTAAAAATCATTAAAGGCTTTTATTTTCTCATACAACCCTCAACATACTATTCTCTTAATAATTCATCACAAGACTATGTGTGACTGTAGTATTTGCTAAACCATTTGAATGAGCTCATGATAATATCCTACCTACAATGGTTTCAGTTGTAACAGTTGTGTTAAATTTTATAATCATTCATTAGGGTATTAAAATTCTCATAACTCTTCATATCTAACTTCATATATACGTATACCATCAAATCTTTTTGAGCAGCCCTATGTATCACTCCTAGACCTATATGTGTGCAAGATATGAAGTGACTATTTTGACCATATATTCCATAACCCTTATTTAGGTTTTAATTGACCTATTAGTGAATTTAATTCATTTATTATTCAACTTATGATGGACATAAAACCTTTTATAACTTAGCACCTTCCTTTTATGCATCAAGCAAGCCTTAATTGACTGTAGATGATGTGATAGGTGTCTATAGGCACTTACAAAAATTACATCCTAAGCTATTAACACTTTGATGTTCTTTGAAATAATATAAGATGTCTTAAACCCCTTTCATATCATTTAAAAAATATATATTCTTATCTTTGTATGCTTTGATTTGATTTAAGATTATCTAAAGAGATTTTGGGTGTAGGTTTAATTTTAGGTTGATATTGAGTGGAGTCAACTGGATTGGTGATAGGTGTGTTAAGTTGTATTAAAGATGGAGGTTTATTTGAATTGAGGTGGGTATACTCAATGGTGTATTTATTATTGTGATAAGGAATAAAATTTTGTGGATTATTTGGTTGTGTATAAGGTATCCCTAATCACTCCCTTATTATTACCCATTACCTCTCATCATCCATAATCACTCCCTTATCGACCCTAATCATGCCTCATCATCCCTAATCACTCATTAATTGGCCCTAATCATCCCTAATAATACATAATCATTCCATTATCAACCCTCATCATCTATAATCATTCCCTCATAGGCCCTCATTGTCTCTAATAATACCCTCATTAACCCTCATCATCCCTAATAATTCCTAATCACTCCCTTACTATCCCTCATCATCACTAATTAGACCTTCATCATTCCTCATAAACCATAATCACTCCATAAATGTACATAATAATCCTTATTCAAACCTTCATTGGCCCTCATTATCTATCATCATCCCTAGTCACTCTCATATCATGCCTCATCATCACTCATCATCCCTAATTAGTCCCTCATCATCCCCAATTATCTCTAGCCACTCAATCATCATATGTAATCATCCATCATCATCCATAATAACTCCATCCTCATCCATTATCATCATCCTTAATCACTCACTCATCAACCCTCATCATTTTTCATCATCCATATTCAGTCCTTCATCATCCCTCATCATCCCTAATCACTCCCTCATTGTCTCTCATCATACCTCATCACCCTTAATCACTCCCTCCTCATCTATAATAATATTTCATCATACTTAATAATTACCTCATTATCCCTCATCATCCTTAATCACTCCATAATCATCCCTTATCATCACTCATCATCCCTAATCACTCCCTCCTCATCCCTAATGACTCCCTCATAAACCCTCACCATCCCTCATCATCCCTAACCATTCCCTCATCATCCCTCATCATTCCTAACCACTCCATCCTCGACCCTACTCATCCATAATCACTCCCTCCAATAACTTGATGGTGGGTTTAGTGACTTCCTACTTGTGCTTAATTGGATTATATTCCAATTCTAAATTTTACTCACTCAAATAAGGCTAAAAGAAAGTCTTCATTAACTCATCCTCTTTCACTCAAATAATGAACTATTCTCTCCACAATTAAATTTCACTCATTACTTGAAATAAATCTCACTCAATGAATAAATAACTCCTCTTTTACTCGACTAAGGATCAAAGTAACTCTTTTTAGATCTGATTTGTAGTCATTTAGATTTATGATAGTTAGATATGTCACCATTTCATTAGTAGATACATTTAGATATGTGGTAGTTATATTTGTATCTTATTTGTAGTAATTTATATATTTTTTATTTCAGTATTTTAATATAAGGTGTCTTCAACCCTTTCATATAATTTTATGAACTTTTTCCTTCTTATCTTTGTACACAAACCTATCTATGAATACCTAGAACTGTGAACTCAAATAATGGCTATAACATTAGTCATTTCAAAAATTTATGACTCTTAAATAGATTTGATTTTTTCATTTACCTATGTATTATTTAGATGTCTACATGGATTCATGTTTCCACATCTGTTCTCTTTACATGACTATTGGCTTTCAGTTCAACATAGGGACCTATAGGTATGTAACCTATAAGTTTTCCCCTTTTTTCTTGTATAGATTACTGAAGATAATTATTTGCATCTTAGTCATATTTATTATTATATACTATATTCCAATTCCAATTTGATCTTCCTCAATCATGTTTACAATTAAACTAAGCACCATGACATTTAAAATTTTATCATTTGTATATGTAGCCTTATAACAAGTTAACGCATGTGTAGGGCTTATGCATGGAAATTGGGGTATATAGTCTATTCATGCCCTTTTTATTGGGGAAGAGGATTATAAAAAGATCAAATTATTTCTTATAATTTTGTATGACACTTATTCATGGATTAATCACCTTCAAAATGAAATCTTAATCCTCATGAATGAACTATGGGTGAATGAACTTAACTCACTACTTATTGGAGAGTGCATTGAGTTCATTTATTGAATTGAGTTTATAATATGTTAAAAAAATATACCTCAATATTTATCATTAGTTTTAATTTCCAATTGGACCAAACTTGGCACTCAAACCTGTATAAGACTAGTAATGCACAAATTATGATTATAAAGGACAAGAACATGACATCCCTTGAAAGGCTATCTTCAAAGATCCATTTATATATAGAGAGAGATAACATGTTTAATATAATAATGAATTAATAATATTAATTATGGAGCACCTAGAGACTTTTGAAGGTATAAACATTTCAAACAAACCAAAACACTTCTAGTAAGAGTGATTGAAGCTCCATACACTTGAAACACTTTTCCTCTATTGAATATACCTAAGAATGTTGAGTTTATTGATGAAACAAAAATTTAAATGACTATTTTAACCTCAAAAAATATCCTAAAACACCATTATACTAAATCAAATTTTGAAGTAGAGAAACATGAGCAAAATTAGACCCTATTTGAATGAACAAGACATGGTGACCTCCTATCACTCTTAATAATTATTCATAAAGGAGGGTCCATGAAAATGCAAAATAATTCCACTAAATTGAATCTCATTAGGACCCCTAAAAATTTCTAAAGTTTTATATTACAAATTTATCTCTCCTAGCCATACCATGCATTTGATTTTTGCCTTTTTAAGCTTGTGAAGGTAACAATGGAGGAGAGTGAGTGTCTAATGCATCTATAAGAGATAAAACATGATAAACATATTTAAAATGACCTTTGGAAGCCCAATAGACTCTTTAAAACCATTTTAACCTAAAAGTTATCCTTTCAAATCCATACAAGTTAGTGAAACTCCTTATTTGGCATTGAAATCCAAGATTCTGAATTCTTTCTGACGTCTTGACATATAGGGAAGTTATAAAACTACTACAAGGACCTTGGAAAACATATTTTATGGATTATTATTGGGATTTTTCGTACATGAAAGTTAGAAAAAAATCACCTTTTTCCTCATAAAACACTATCTTAAAGTTCATAAAAGAACCTTAAAATTTCTAAATCAACATAAAATATTTGACTTGAATAGACACCTAAGGAGCTATGACACTCTTGATTAATTCTCATCCCATAATGAGATGACTAGACCACTAGAATATTGAGAAAGAACAATACCTTAATTTTTACAAATTTACCTTAAACAATGCTAATAAGACCTTATAAACACTATTTGAATACCACTAAGGCATGTAATGGGCTATGAACAAGACTAGCAATACATGATAAGAAATTTTTTTCCTATAGGGGTTAACATTTTGACCTTGGGTTCAAAATTCATTAATAATAGCATAAGCATTTGTGGAAATTGCATAATCCATATTAGGTGTATATATAATTGGATCCCTCTCATACATAAGTATAGTCTCCATATCTACCTGATATGGTATACCTATATACCTTATCCTCACTGCATCTCTAAAAATCCATGTCCACACCCATGATATCAGGGGATCATCTTGATACACACCAAACTTTTGTGTGACATGATATTATTGAAATATTCATGAACATATGGCCACATATCATGGAAGTAATGGGTAACATGAATTTACTCTAACTAAGTAATACCATTTGGACACCTATAAAAACATTTTAACGGACTCCATATAATGGAATAAAAATTCAAATCATCCAATAACCTCATGTAACACATAGTACTCTCATTTCAGACTTATCCTCTACTCACCCATCTCTACTCACAAATATAAAGATGTGTGCACTCAGAATGAGGCATCCTCATAGGTCATACACAGACACACACACACACACACACACACACACACACACACACACACACACACACACACACACACATATAATGATCATATTTCTAATAGTGTATATGTGTGGTGGATTCAATACCATAATGAAAGTCCTAATGGGTAGATCTATATAAGTCCCAATATAAATGTACTAGCATAATGTGACTCCATGATTACATATTGATTTTTTTCTAAACATATTTAATAATAGAGTGTATCTTTTATTAAATATACACTCCACCACTATAAATTATTAGTAAATATCCATATAAAATATCCAAAAACATTTACATACATGGAATAAAATATATAATGATATATGATAATAGTAGATTAGAATATCAAATATGATACATATGCCCATAGGCTCTCCTAGTCAAATACCTATGAGCATGATATTTGGGACCCTACCTCATAACACCCTATAATATAGGAATATTATATGTCATTGGCAATCTCAATATCCACCAAACTTCCTCTAAAGTGACTATCATCTCTCCAATTGGAAATCAAGACATACATGTGTGGGAATCGTATCTATTTGTCAAGGTGGTCATCATATGCATGTCATATGGCATACACTCCATATATACCATGTATATAATGAATGAAAATAATTAAGATAGATATACAACTTATTGAACTTATGAAATCCAATCTATGAGAAGGTTATCAACTAACATCTATTTCAATACTTTTTATATTGGAAGCATGACCAAATTGGGTCCTCTAAACATAACTAAGGGATAAATTATCACACAACACTAAAAGAGAGGGTTCCAAAGACTCCTGACAAATATTATTATGAAATAACACTATCTAGGTATTATTATGCATAAAATAAGATATAATCTAATATTATCAAATCCTACAACACAAAATGGATAATTTAATACAAATAAAAGAATAAGGGTTCATCGTAGACAAATGGGGGATAAAATATCCTAAAGTAGAAGATGAAAAGCATATAAAATCATATATACACTAATTTTAAGTGTGTAAGTAATATAATAAATGATTTATACATTCATTCAAACCTATTACTTTATGCAACATATATCTATCAAATGAAATAAAAAATAGATATACTTACTTTTGGACAAACATGTTAAGTGTCAATATCTCCCTTAGCCAACAATTATTTGAAAGATATATTTGTTGAATTTTAAAGATAATAATAGTTTAAATCATTTCTAGGATAAAATATTCCTACTTTTATCTAGGACTTTCCATAATACAATATATCTCTACTCCAAGTCAACCAATAAGTAATGACACCTCAAAATGAAGATGTAACATAATTGTGAGTTAATATTAATGTTAAATTGAATGTTATTCTCTATTATATTATTAGGTATGATATAATTAACCAAAAATATCAAGAAGCAAAAATGGTCTACCGACCTTTTTCTTGTTACACTCTTTAAGGATTGTAATCAAAGAGATTGGAAATTGATAGTTTCTTACAAGATAAAATTTGTTAGTAAATGATAAGGTTTAAAAATATTGTGTGTATACATATGCCCCACTCAAATCTCGGCATGTGTCATAATAGTGTAAAATGGGATGATACTTTAGGAAAAAACATTAAAATATAATAACTGGGTTGATTTGAATGAAGAAGAAAAATAAATGATTTAAGGAAATGAAATTACCCTATGTTTACTTTGACATTCATTTTTTGTTTAATGACTAGATGTAAATAACATAGTCTTAGTCATGGAGGGTGAAATACTTCATTTTATAAACCTTATGTATACAAGGCTACTTATAGAATAAATGTGTGAATACATAGAATGGTAAAAGTATAAATGAGTAAAACTAAAAAAAATGGTTAAATTACTTATAAAATTGGCATGTGAGGATCACAAAATTTAGGTTAGAATGAAAATACAAAACTTATAATGAAAAAAAATAAAACATACTAATTATGTGAAAATTCATGTAAAACACTATAAGTAAATGAAATATTAATGTGAATAAAAATAAAACAAAGATATGCAATTAAATGAATTGTAACCTCATGTCAAATAAAAATGTAAAATGAAACACAAAGACTAAAAATGAGAACGTAAATCAAAATTTAAGACAATAGTGTTAACTTAAACATAAATAAAAACATGTAAGCATGTGAAATGTCTTATGTAAAATAAGTGAATTTCAAAAAAATTGAACTAGAACATGATGGATAAAAAAATCAAAATCAATAAATAATGAGGCATCAAACTTAGTTTTTTCTCTATAATGGGATGTAAGAAAACACAACCACCTAATTACATGACCAATATGATAATGAGATGGTTTTATAACCAAATGTGAAGGCATGTTTGATTATAAAACTTTATCATCTCTAAGATATTACAATGAAACTCACAAACTAAAATACAAAATCCATAAGAATAAAAATGTGATCAACTAAAATCAATATCCAAGAAGGGGATAGTGAAAATAATGTGATTTAGATAAGGACTATGACATTCCATATGTGTGATTTGAACATTCTTAGAAGGAATGAGAGACACTAGGAAAGTGAACAAGGATATAAAATATCGACATTTGGGACCTAGGATACTCTAACTAGTGAAAAAAAATCATGGGATTTCAAGTGAAGTACATTCATCATCATATGAATTATATATTCATGTAATGAAAATTAAAATGGAATACCTCCCCACAACATGTTCCCCACTCCTTGGGACCCTCTACATATCACTTAGTCTACTAAAAAGAATGGTTACTTACGTCAGAATGTAGGTGTCATTACATACATACATACATACATATAATGAGATTTTCTACTTTAGTTTATTGGCCTAAACCACTGAAATTGACCTTGGACCTATCATGAGGCCAACTAAGAATTTTGAGATTTAACTAGAATAAGATATGTGATAAATAAAAATCATGTATTTTGGTGTGATTTTGACTTTTAAATTTATAATTATATTTTGATAATTGTCTTTTATTTATTTTACGATTTGGATATTAAATATTTAGGATATTTATATTCCTCTTATTGGAGGTACAATCACTAAGAAGGGGGGTGAATCAATTATGAAAGATAATAAAATTAAATTTCAAACTCTCAAAAATTAAAAATGCATAAACTTGATCAAGAAACATAAACATGAAATCACATACATCCAAAGCATATATAAGACCATAAATCACATGAACACATAATATATGTGGGAAATCGTCTTGGGTAATAAATCCCATTAAACCCTAAAAGATGCACTATAGTCCTATAAAATAAGATCCAAAATTTATATGAACACCAATTGATAAAGTGACACCTATCCCTTAGTTTAGTGAGACACCAATCCCACAAGGAGCTCCTGCCCTTGTCTAGCTAAGCACCCATAAAAACTAGACCTTTAACAAGATTTACCTTGCAAGGAGGAACCAACACCATAGGCAAAAAATCGCTAACTCATATAGCTAAATATATCACCTTGAACACCTATTTATACTCTTCAACTGATGATGATCACCTTTGTCTACACTCTTTACCTCCAATCTCTCTCAAACTGCCTCTAGAGCTAGCTTTCTCAAACTGCCTCTTCTAGGCTCATTAGGTCCAATGACCTATGTTTCCTCATACATAAACTTAATCAAACAATCATGACTGATACTCTTCACTCTATATTGGACCTTAATGACCTATACCTTCTCTTTCAAAGGATCTCTCTTTTCCTTGAATCCACACACACACACACAACTAACACAATTAGTCCAATTATGCCTTGTATTTATACCACTCTCTTCCTTTAACCCATATTGGTTAGCCAAGATGCTTTAAATATTTGAAAAAAATTTAAAATATGTCTTCATACATGTTACATGTAATAACCACACATTAATTATTTTGGTCATTACCTCATTATCCCTAAACCACCATCAGGTCTTGGTGCGACCTAAAACAATTAGGCCTTTAAACTCACAAGTTAGATGTGAGACTACTTATACCAACCTCATCCTCTAAAAATAATTATAACACATAAAACCTATATTTTATATACCATTTATCACTCTCATATGGGTCCATGCCACCTATAACACCATCTCAACACTTGAACCTACTAATTAGGTCGCTTTTCTATTTAAGCCTTCAAACATAGAAAACATAGTCTCAAACTACTAAAGAAAAAATCAAATATTTCACATAGACATATAAGTATATCACATGGGTGGACCCTTTAGGACATATACAACATCTCAATGTTATTTAGACACTTCAACAAAAGCTTTAAGCACTTAAATAAACTCTCTTAGAATGACCACTTAGATTGGTCACATATAGTCAAAATATAGTCAAGCTATTTTGACTCTCTATATCTGATCAAGGGCATATTATGATATAAAAATACTTATTATCAATATTTGAGGAATCTTTCATATCTTAATATTTATTTTTTTCCTCAAATCTATTCAGAACACCTTCAACACACTTCTACAATGTTATCACTTAATTTGCCAGTACATTCAACAAACACGGTCAATTTCTAAGTAATTATTCACATTGAATATATATTATTCCAACTTCCAAAATCTACATATATGTTATTCATGGAGTATCCAACAATATAAAATATTTATTTCATCTTAAAACAAAAAATACTATCAATAAGAACTCAATTATCAGTCTTGGGTTACTTGTATAATATGGTCAAATATATAATCAACTTTAGAGCTCAATATCTTTGACTTACAAATATTCAAATCTCCTGACTAGATTCCTTGGATGAGCCTTGAATTCCTTTCCAAATTTTCTTTTTATTTCATTAATAAATTTGTCCTAGATCAAAAGATATATCTCAAATACTAAACACTTGTTTTCCTTCATAGATTTGAATATTTAAATTCCAACGGTCACTATTAAAATGTTAAACATTGAGAACTTTAAGCTCATCTCATACTCCTTGGAAACTTTGGAGAAATATACACCATTGATCTCCTTATATTAGCTCTAGTATTAGATCATAACTCCTATAATTATACTACTTGGCAGCTCTTTGTTCTTTTTACACATTTGACTCTTTGACTTGACCCGTACCATCGATCTCTATTTGTATGAAAACCCATGAACCATTGATATTATTTGAGATTAACAAGATAGAGAAAATTTGCACAAGCAAATTTAATATTAGGAACCTTTGAAAATTTGACTTCATGCACATCATTATAACAAGATCTAGATGATAAACACTCATCATTAGATCTATTGACTAGTGACCTTAGACTTTAACATAGTTAAACTCGACAGTCTATGGCCCATCACAATCTACAAGAGCAAATTTGAAGGTTTATAAATTGATCTATAAAAAACTTCAAGAGTCAAAATTTTTAGGGTAACTTCTTGGCACTATAGATAACATCTCCATGAAAACCTTTGACATTAGCTAACTTTTTGAGTACTAGAAATAAATGCACAAACTTACTAGTTCATTCATATTCTCATGACATGCAATGATGGTCTGGATTTTATTAAGCTAGAAGATGCATGTTTGTTATTCCAAATGATCAAGTGACATAAAAAAACTTCACTAAGACATATATAAATTCTTTAAACCTTATTATTTGTCTATAAACACCTGCATATGTGCTATATATTCTCTAAGCTATCAAACACAACTTATTTGTCATTAATGCATTAGTATCTCATGCTCTCTTTGAAATCAATGACAACTTAACATAAATGATCATGATCAATAATATACCACTTTTTCATTGATGGAAAAACACCTTCATAATGAATTTTTACTCATTTGAACTTATTCATGCTAATCTTTCTATCCCTTTGGCATTAATGACAAAGGGTCTCTTCCTCAACATGCCAATAATCATTCCTTAACATCATGTATTCTTTTTAATACTATTTAAGATTCTTAGGATACTTGCATACTTTCACTAATATAGATAAATTACTCCCTATTTAACATGCATATATCTTAACTTGGACTTTTCTTATCCTTGGACCTATCTATCTATATAACTCACAAGATCTCTTTTCTCATGCATGAAGATTCAATACCTTGTCAAAATACATGTCTTGGTTTGATCAAGTTATCATGTCAATTTTATTGAATTTACAAATTTAGCATACATTTTCACACTTCTATCATGATTAAATCATCTTCACATATGCTCCCTCTTACATTATGCACATCATCTTCAAGCCATACAAGCTAACTAAGTTAGCCCCCCTTAGCCAAATACATCTTCAAATGATATTGTTGTCTTAAAATTACTTATCCTTATTTTGACTTATCAACTTATTGAACCAGCATCCAAACTGATTTAATCTTCTAAAATTCCTTCATCTATAAGATTATCTTTCATAATCTCTTGTTTACCATTACCTTCAAAATTGGTACTAATTGACACTTTGATCATTACCTAGAGAACACAAACTTGCTTCCACATAGAAAAATGTCTCCTAAGAAGCATAGGTAGAGACACAAAATCATCATAGATATAACTCTGAGACCTTCTTCATGATATCAACAACATGAGAACACATTCTCTTCCTACTCAAATAACCTTGTCTTCAATCTTCATTATTTGATCAATCAATTTAAGCAATTGACAAGATCTTACCTTTAGGACCAAAACCATGAACACACCTTGAGCACATTTGAACAAGATCATCATACCTTTATATGTAAAATAATATATTGAATCCTTGATCAGACACTTAGAAACCTCCTTTTTTTACCTGTAGACCTTCATCACCAACATGCTAATTATTCACCATTTGACCAACTAGACCATTGTTCGTATTTGATCAAAATTTTGACTTTAGGGTCATTACTTTTGAGAATATCTTATCATTTCATTTCATAGTAAAAAAACACATATTCTTATGACCTTTCTTGTCTTAAAACATCAACCAAAACTCAACTAACATCCACCATGATTCCTCTTACTTTCAAGTGTTTCCTCGAAGCTTAGTAGAGACACACTAACCCATACTATCCTATAACAATATGAAACTAGGAATTGCCCACAATTCCTCATATTATTTCTCCTCCTTGGTCATCTAATATTGATATTTATTCTTCTTCTTAGATTAAGATGAGTAACTTTCTCATCCACTACAATATTCTCCTTTTAATTTTAAGAAAGAATTGATAATACATGGAGAAAACAAATATTCATGACATACCCTTTCATCTAAGAAAAGAACCTCATCACTAGGCATTGACAACTAATGTTATTTGCATGAAACTTGATCAACAATAGAAAGATGTTTACTTGTATCCATACACACTTCAAAATTATTCCCAACTAGTACCTTGGTCTTCTCCTCAAGCTCAACTTGAACTGACTTTTGATTGTGCTTTTATATCTAGATAAATGATACATTATCTTGGAATTCTTGAACATTATTCATATCTAATTCCTCTTTTTCTTTAGTACGAAGTCCACCTTGATCTTTCATCTCAAGTAGATTAGTTTTCTTGGTCTTTACTTCCTTAGGATTCCATATGAAATATTGACCTTTCTTGAGCACACTAGGGTGTCCATGCACCTTATTATGACTTGAGAGCTTGATTTTAAAATGTCTTTCAATATGAACAACTTGATGACAACTGAAATAAATAATGTCATTCATACCTTCTACTTGATGAGTATTCTGAATCTTGGAAAACATATCATCTTGTCTCTTAAGTTCATTATGCTCAAGCTTGACTATCTTAGGTCTTCATAACTAGGTTAGTCTTTTTTGCATGCATTTTGAGGTAGAATCTAGTAATATGTTCCATTTCATGAAAATTATAGTAGACTAAATTATCCATAGCTCTAGCTGACTAGCTACTCTTCTTTTTATTGTTTCTTGCCTTCTGACCAAATAACTTACATACAAAGCAATGACCATGAAATGAACTTTCATACTTTATAGCATTTATTTGCCTGATAAGTCTTCTCATGTTACACTTGGTGCTTTCATCCTTATTTTCTTGAGCTTACCTCTCTTTACTATTTCTCAGTATTGTTTACCTTGATAACAAATTGCTCATGCTTATGCTTGAATGAATCTAGCTTGGTCTTCAATTGAACACTTTCATCCTCTTTATTTCTTAGACTTGAACTTATAGCCTCTAACTAAATTATGGGAACTTTTATAGTCTCCTTATCCCTCTTAGCTTATTTATCCATGACATCCTTCAATATACATGATTTTTCTTCAATAATCATTATAGAATCAAGATTGGAATTCAACTCATCATGCTCACCTTGATTTAAACTTAGCTTGGCATTTATCTCTTCTATCTATGTTTTGAGATGTCTGAATTCTTTTCCTTTGAACATATATTAGTCTTTATAACCCTTAATTGATCCTTAATATCCTACATGATCATCTTGTCTTCTTTGACTATTTCACTTAATCTCTCAAACTTTATTTGAATATGACTTATCTTTTCACTATGCTTCAGGAACTATTCATTAAGCTCCTCAACCCTCATCTCATGTTCATCATCCTTGGAATTAGAATTATTCTTCCTAATCTAAATATGACTAATCAATTATTCAAGACTTTTGACTATTGATCTCAACTCAAAATTTTATTTCCTCAACTGCTTAGCCATATTTGTACCTTGGATCACCTTCAAATATTTAAACTTATACAAATGGTCCTACTCTAATACCAATTGTTGGAGGTACAATCACTGAGAGGGGATCTGAATTAGTGATGCAATTCAATCCAATTCAATTCATAATTCTTAAACATTTAGCATACATCAACTTGATCAGGCAACATAAACATGAAAGCACATACATCCAAATCATATATAAGAGCATACATCACATGAAAACATCATATATGTGGGAAACCCTCTTGGGGAATAAAACCCACTAAACCTTACAAGATGGAATAAAGTTATATAAAATAAGATCTAACATTTAAACCAACACCAACTGATTAAGGAAAACTCATCCCTTAGTTTAGTGAGACACTAATCCTATAAGGAGTTACTACCCCTATCTAGTTGAGCACCCATAATAGCTAGACCTTTAGAAAGATTTACCTTGAAAGGTGGAACCAACACCCTAGGAAATGAATCACCCACTCAAATAATTGAATAGATCACCTTGAACACCTATTTATACTCTTCAACTGATGATGATCACCTTTGTCTACACTCTTCACATACAATCTCTCTCAAACTACCTCTTCTAGTCTGATTAGGTCCAATTACCTGTGTCCTCCTGTATCAACTTTATCAGACAAGCATATGGTCTTGTTCACTCTCTATTGGTCCTAAATGACATGTAACTTCTCTTTGAAAGGATCTCTCATCTTATTGAATCCACACACACACAACTAACATAATTAGTCCAATTATGCCTTGTATTTATACCACTCTCTTCCTTTAACCCATCTTGGTCAACCAAGATGGTTTACATATTCAAACCACCTTTGAAATAGGTCTAGATACACATTACATGTAATAATCACACATTCCTTAGGTCGGTCATTACCTCATTATCCTCAAACCACCATTAGGTCTTAGTGAGACCTAAAATAATTAGGCCTTCAAACTCACAAGTTACATGTGATAATAATTGGACCACCTTCAACCATTACCAATTATAAAAACAAATCAAAAATATATCTAATAAACACTCTCATATGGGTCCATGCCACTTGGAGAACCATCTCAACACTCAAACCTACTGATTAGGTCACTTTGTTCTTTAGGCCTTCAAACATAGAAAACACAAACTCAAACTTCTGAAACAAACACTCAAATAGTTCACATATCCATATGAATAGATCACATGGATGAATAATTAAATACCTCTGAAACACCTCCATGTGATTTAGGCACTTCAACACAAGCTCTAAGTACTAAATCAACTCTATTATCCTTCTCAGGTTACTTATATAATATGGTCAAACACATAGTTAACTTTAGATCTCAATATATTTGACTGTATAAACATTCAAATCTTATAAATATATTCTATA
Source organism: Torreya grandis (assembly GCA_037957365.1). Taxonomy (NCBI): domain Eukaryota; kingdom Viridiplantae; phylum Streptophyta; class Pinopsida; order Cupressales; family Taxaceae; genus Torreya; species Torreya grandis. Next base: position 2,215,085 of record JARHVA010001850.1, on the reverse strand, counting down.
GATGAAATTTTAAGTCCTTTATAAATTTTATTTTTAATACATCATTAAATTCATCTTGGATCAAAATATATAGCTCATGGTCACTGTATAAAAATTTCATGGTAGAATGGTATATTTAAATTCCAAAAGTCATTGTGCAAATATTAAACATCAAGCACTTCAACCTCATATCATTCTCTTTCACAAGTTTGGATAAATACACACCATTGATCTCATTTTATTATCTTGGTTTTTATCTTAAAATTCTCACCATTTATTTTAGATCATAGATCTTATGATTATGCCACTTGGTAGCTTTGTATCCCTTCTACACATTTGAATCTTTGACTTGACTCACATTATTGATATCTATCTATACGAACACCCATGAACTATTAATATTCTATAAAATTAATAAGATAGAGACACTTGTCACAAGAATGTTTAATCTCAAGAACCTTTGATAATTTGTCTTCATGTGCACTATTGGATCAAGATCTAGACTATGAAAACTCACTGTTAGATCTATTGACCAATGACCTAAGACTTCAACGTAGTCAAACTTGATGGTCTTTGGCCCATCATAATTTAAAAGAGAAACTTTCAATGTTTATAACTTGAGCTTGAAAACACTTAAAGGGTCCAAATTTTTAGGATACCTTCTTGGCACTATAGACAAATTCTCAATGAAAACTTTTTGACCTTAGTTGACTTTTTAAGTACTAGAAATAGATACACAAACCTGTTGTTTCATTCATATTTTCATGACATGCAGTGACAGTCTCGCTTCTCTTAAGCTAGATGATAGATGTTTCTTATTCCAAATGATCAAGTGACATACTATAACTTCACCAAGACATCTATAGATGTCTCACAACTTCTTCTTTGTCCTTATATAATTAAGTATGTGTTATATCTTATCTAATCTATCAAACATAACTTATTTGTCATTAATGCATTAGTATCTCATGCTTTATTTAACATCAATGACAACTTAACATCAATTATCATGCTCAAAACTTCCTCCATATGGATTCAAAGAACTAATCATGAGGGAAATAGGTGATAAATACAAGAGATATTACACTTGGTAATTAAAGTAAAGGAATTAAAGACCATAGTGTCTAAATATTCACAAGCGTGCAATCCTAAAAATAACCTATGTGTGACTCAAATGAAAGGAAATAAAGGAATGCCATGGATTGCGAGAGTTACATCCTTGTAATAAGTAGTAAAATGATGAATATGCTCTCAGTTGATCAAAAGGGATGAGGATATTCTATGATATTCATGTCACTAGATAAGCCATACTAGCCTATAAGGGATTTGACACACATTTATAATTAAAATAATATTCATTGAGAAAGATGAAAAATGTAAATAAGGTCTAACTAATAATAAAGAGACTAAGGTAAATAATGACATAAATGCGATAAAATAAAATAAATGAAAAAGCTGAAGGTGTTACCTAACCACAAGAAGGAATTTTTTTTTCAAACATAATGTGATATAAACCTAAAGAACCAAAAAGGAAATAATGGTGTAAGTTAAGTGAAATAAAAATAAGCAATCCAAAGTAAATAATTGTGTAAGTAAAATAAAACTAAATGAAATGAAACATGTTAAAATAAATAAACATGAGATAAAAATAAAGAATAAATTATATGCTAACATCTATATCAAGTATGAGATTTTGAAATACAAGCTGATGTTTATCAAAATGTTTATTGAAGTTGAACTAGTTTATTATTATACAATGTATAAATATATTAGGCATCATGGGAAGTATCAAATGGTAATTTCATGTAGGGATGTGCATCTCAATATGCCCTCGATTATAAAGTGACTAGTGGATGGCCATTACAATATGACCGAACATGTGATATGGAGTGAGGTGAAGTAGAACTATTAGAATAAATTACATTGGGATGGACAATGTAGTTTGAGAGATTTAAATGCATTGATATATTGGTTTTTAAGAACATTAAAATTGATATAGAATGTGTGGGAAAGGCCTAAAAAAGCCTATAAGGTAAAGAAGGACCATTAACGATTTGCTTTGGAGTAGGTATTAAAACTAGGTGCTCTTTCGCTTCATGCGACCTAAGAGGTTGAGGTTTGATGAATGCATCCACCAGTTCTAAGTTGCTCATGTTAATTATCATTTCGTTATTGTTATATGAATATGGAACATGTTTTTAAAAACAATAGTGGATGAGAAATGTGGAACAAGAAATAGGGTATGAAGGACTCAATTAATATCATGATAAATATCATTATAATGTTCTATCGTAGAATTCCATCTATAAAAATAATCAATATTGTATAATTTTGGTATAAGTTTGGAAGGATAAAAGCTCAGAGGTTTAGAGGGTGGCAGTTTCTTCCTAAGTTCTTCTAGATTCAAGGGAGGGTGGGTTGTGTTAAAATTAGCTAAATTGGATGCTCACTTTTGAGTTTTAATAGATTTATATGAATAAATTGTGTGATAAAATGATTTGAAATATTTATTATTAGTTACTTAAATTGATTCCAATTGACACATGAGAAATTCTTGCATTTTTACTTGGTTTAAGGATTCTTCTAAAATTTTGTGGGAAAAAATCTAAACTTTGTATTGAGTATGAGGTTTAAGAGTGGAAAAATAATATTATTATATTACCATTACCCCTATTATGGTCCACTTTGTAATCTAGATACTTCTATCATTTGATGAAGGGTGAACATATCTATTAGGTAGTTCCTTAGCATTGATGAAGTGGTTAAGGTTATTTTTAGGAATATCATTGTGTTGAAATTATATAACTAGAGCATTTTCTAAATCCTCTCATTTTCTAAATCCTCTAGTTGTAAGATGAAATGTTGAGGGAGTTAAATATACCATTCTAAAGCATCTCTCGTAATTCTTTTGACAAGGAGTTTAGTAGTAGAAAAAATGTTAGTTTTGATCAATTCCTTATAGATATTACCAAAATATCTAATAAATATAGTGAGGTTATTTGTCCCATCATATGTAATAGATGGAGAAATGTTTTTAATATTTATGGTTACAATGAATGGAGCTAAAAGTTCATTTTGAAGATGTTGAATCATTTTGTTATGATGAGATGTTGAGGGATTATATTCCCATTGAAATATCTAAGAGGATGAGGGGAAAATTCTTATTTGATTATGACTTGATGTGGTTGACAAGCCATTTATAATAAATGAGAGTGAATTTCCATCATTTGATTGATATGCATGATTTATATAATTTCCATTTTTTAAAGTATTTGATCAAGGAGCTAAGGAGTGTAAATGAGAGGAGTAGTATGGTTGGGTGGAAGAGGATTCCCAACACTAGTATCAGAAAGAGGATAAGGGTGAGTAACTTAAACCATATTACATTGTTTTTTCCTTGAGGATATAAAATTTAAGTTACTTTCTATAATAATTAGTTTGGGATTAAAGATATAAAGGAATGCATTGAATAGTTTCATCTAAAGTGATAATATAAGTGAGGTTATGATCTAGATACTTTATCATGAAATTTTATTGACTTATTGGAAGTTGATAAGATGACATAAGTATGAAGTAAAACTAGATCAAATAGGTTAGATGTAGTTTTAAAGATGAGATATAAATGAAATTAGGTCCATGAAGGTCAACCTAGTTCTATAGAAAAGGCAAAGAAAATTTTTAGGTCAACCAAGGTTGACATATTTATATATAAATTATAGATAAATAAAATTAGGGTGACTAAGCTCAACTTAGTTCTATAGAAAGTATAGAGAAATAAAACTAGGTCTACTAGGGTTTACTTAGTCCTATAGAAAAGATAGAAAATAAAACTAGGTCGACTATGGTTGACTTAATTTTGTAGAAAACATAGAGATATAAAACTAAATCAACCAGGGTCAACCTAATTATGTATAAAATATAGATAAATAAAACTATGTTGATAAAGAACAATGTAATTTTATATAAAATACAGTGAAATAAAACTAGGACAACCATAGTTGACATAATTAGATTTGTAAAAAAATTGATAGTATTGACAATAAAAAAATTGTCGAGGATATAGTCTAATAAAGAGAGGTAAAATGACATAATACAAAAGGGTCACATCATAGTAGTGCTTCCCACTTTTTAGTATTAAGAGGCCACATACACTTCTAATTTCTCCTCAACATATCTTGATTTTGAGGAATTTATGTTAATCAAATAAATTTGTTTTAGACTATATATACAAATATGTAGTGCATATACATTTTTCCAAGTATTTTAAAAAACATTAAGTATTTTTTAAGATTTGTTTTTGAAATAAATTTTATTTTTTCTAGCTACCTAGTGGGACACAATATTATACTTTGACCCAACAGACTAGTCTATCTTGATAGATGTAGTTTGTTTACACACAGTCAACTAAATCAACATTAGCTAATGTAGTTGAAACACATAACACATTATTATATTAATACTAGCTAACACAGTCTATAATACAAAAGAGAATAACAAGAAACAAATAATAATGAAAGTCTATAACTATTATTGGACACTAAGATGCAATACAATTATTTGTTTAATAGTGTTGGATATCAAACATACTTTTTTATTGGATAGTGTTATCCCTATATTTTGGATCACTGACTATAGATGAAGTACCATTACAATATCCCATTAGACCCGGTTTCAAGGATAACTTAAGAGTCACTTCTCAACACTAATTGATAACCAGTGCACTATAGAATTAGACAAATTGATGGATTCCTAAGGTTCAATAAAAAATGAAATCCTAAGCATTCCTTGATATTGTGAAGCACATATAAAATAAATTTTATGTTTAGATTTTTAGTATGGCTATGAATATTGGGTCGAGATCCTCACACCATGATATTTATATATGATATACTATGACCATAAATAGATTATCATGTTTGTCTTCAAGATAGTAGATAAGTAGTTTTAAAATTTTTGGCACATAGTTTCTAGAGAAATCAATCATAAGTGAAAAAAGGTGGAAGTCAAGTAGCCAAATAATTTTGTAATTTTTTAATGTAAATAAATAGGCAACCATTTTTTTCAAAGAAAAGGAGAGATTAATTAATACAAAAAAATGAATTTCCTTGCTTATTCATAAACTAAAAACATAAATATCTAGGTTAGATAGGGCCAATCTAGTTTAGCATATAGAATAAAACAAGTTTGATGATGGTTGATATAGTATGTTGTGAAAATAGGCCAAAATAAATTAAGCCACCTATGGTTGACTTAGTTCAATGGCAGGAAACATAGACAAAACTAATTTGACTAGGATTTACTTAGTTTAATATGTATTATAATTTTTATAGAGTTGAAAAATTAAAAAACATGAGTAAAAACTTAAATACTTAGTTATTTAACTAGAAAATAGAATTAAAAAACTGTTTAACAATTGTTGTATTAATCTAATAGAAAGAGGAGAATATTTAGACTAGGTTAGTGTAGGCAAATCTAGTTGGTTTGAAATAAAATGATCAATATGACTATGTCAACCAAAATTAACTTATTTAAATGAATTTGAGTTTTGTATATCTGAAATTTAAAATTGGGTTGTCTTGTATAATGAAGTTTGTTGGAAAAGCATAGTTAACTCTAGGTTATCTAGGATCAATTTAGTCCTACAAAGGCAAAAGCCTACATTGACTTACTTTGTCACATATTAAAATTAGAAATCAAAGAATATAAGTGGGTAAATATACATTGACCTAATTTCCTATAGATGAAAATCAAGAAGTAGTGAATAAAATTATGTCTACCTACGTCAACTTAGTTGACTATTGGAAGAAAAAATACAATGTAAGGGTTAAATTCACATCGGGTTCACTAGAATGTATGAAAAAAATTAAGATATATCTAAAACTTATCATACTTATTATATGAAAAATCAAAAAAATTAATCAACTAACATAATTTTTTTATATGAAAGGAATGACCAAATTGGATTCACTAAACCTAAATAAGGGAGAACTTATCACAAAACACTAAAGGAGAGAGTTTCATAGAATCTAAGAAAAAATATTATGCAATAACCCTATTTAAGTCTTATAATGCATAAAATTATATTTAATCTAGTGCTATCATATCTTATACCACAAAGGGGAGTGGTTTAAAATAAACAAAATAAATAAGGGATCATGGTAGGCAAATGGAGGCATAGTTCTCCTAAAGTAGAAGATGACAAGCCTAGAAAACCTTATGTATATAATATGTTTGTGTAGAATTAGTTAAAGATTAAGTAATTATACACTCAAAACTATTATTTAGTGTAATATCAATCTATCAAATTAAATAACAAAAGTTAGAGACACTTACGTTTACACAAACCTATTAAGTATCAATCTTTCCTTTGGTCAATGGTGTTTTACAAGAGATTTTTGTGTCTTTGTAATCATCACAATAGTTGAAATCATATCTAGTATAAAATATTCCTATTTCCATACAATAATTATCATAATATAAGGTATCTCTCCTCCAAGGAAAACACTAAGCAATGGTTGCTTCAAATTTAGATTTAGCAGAATTGTGAGTTGTAATAATGCAAATATGATTGCTCCTCTATATTGGATTGAAGTGAAGGTCGTAGTTTTAGAAATGGATATGTACTAACCGTTTCAAAATTTTGGCTAAAAATTCCATCCTCGCATGAATTATTTTTGTAAAATTACCATTAAACCTCTAACTAGGTTGACCATGGCTGACCTAATTATGTAATGTGCATCATGACTTTCATAATTAGGTCAACCATGGCTGACCTAGTAGGAAAAATTGGTTTTTACTTAGTTGGGGGGTATTTATACGGTAATTTACTATGGATTGGATAACTAGGATTTGTAGTGGGCTTATGTATGATGAAATTAACCAACAATATTTCAAATCACCAATGGTCTACCCACCTCTTTATTGGTTCCCCCTTTAAGGCATGCACTTAGAGATATTGAAAATAAAAATTCTCCTACAAGAGATAAAACATCACTAAATGATAACTTTTAAAAATATTGTGTGTATGCAAATCAACCCCTCTCAAAATCACAATCCACTTTTCATCTAAAAGAGGTAATGAATACCCTATCCCTATCATCCAATCACATTGTAACTCTCTACTATAAATACCATCCTTAAGTAAGAAAAAAACTCAAATTTTACATTAGAAATGATAAAATATAAGTCTCAATGAAATAATATTTAACATATAATGGTTTATTTTGATATATAATCCAACAAGGACATTGATGTTACCTAAAGGACAACAATGTTAGACGAATCTGCATGGAGTTCATACATTAGTGGTCCACTGAGGATGGTGTCAAGATAGCAAATTCTAATTTTACGATGAAAAATTAAAACAAATAAAATTTACCTAAGGAAAATTTTAAAAAAAGACTAACATTTAATTTCAATACTCCTAGGTTTAACATCCTCCTCTGCCTAGATCTAGGACTCAACCTCCTGATATAAAATGTAAGTAATCACTCAATTTTAAGGCATTTTCTAATTTAGATCTCAAAAATATAAATGTTTTCAATATCAAAATGAATATCAATTTTGAAATTTTATAAATTACACACACACATAGATATAGATATATGTATATATGTACACACACATGTATTCATATGTATATGTATTTATGAATGTAATCTATGTGTGTACATATATACATATATCTATATCTATATGTGTGTGTGCATGCACGCGCGCGTGTGTGCGTGTGTGCACACGTGTGTACATGCGTGCATGCGCGCTTGTGTGTGTGTGTGTGTGCGCGTGTGCATGCGTGTGTGCGTGCGTGTGTGCGTGCGTGTGTGTGGGTGTGTGTGTGTGTGTGTGTGTGTGTGTGTGTGTGTGTGTGTGTGTGTGTGTGTGTGTGTGTGTGTGTGTGTGTGTGTGTGTGTGTGTGTGTGTGTGTGTGTGTGTGTGTGTGTGTGTGTGTGTGTGTGTGTGTGTGTGTGTGTGTGTGTGTGTGTGTGTGTGTGTGTGTGTGTGTGTGTGTGTGTGTGTGTGTGTGTGTGTGTGTGCGCGTGCGTGCGCACACACGCACACTATTTATATATGTGTATGTATGTATATGTATATACATGTATACATATACATATATAATATGTATACTTTATAATATGCCCACACACACACACACACACACATAGAGTCAAAATTTTCATATTAATATAGTATTGGCTCAAGATTATCATAATAGTTGGCTTACCATATTAAATGGCTTGTATCTAAGTATTTGTAATTCCTTTTCAAACCATGTTTCTCCCATTTAGAAGATGATTATGTGGTTTTCCATGTCACCTATGTTTTTATCTCACCTAGAAATTTTTTTTAAGTCATTATATCATACCTTGTTTCTCTATATGCAATTCCTTGATTTCTACGAAAACTCACAAAAGTTCCATATTAGATAATTTTTTTACTAATATAAAAAATGGTAATAAACATTTTAAAATATTAAACTAATTAAATAATTATAATTAAATTAGATATTAATTTTGGTTTGACCTGTTTACACCATTTTCATCTCTCTCACAAAAAGGGTAGAATATATATGTAATATTGATGCAAACTTACTAAACAAGGAGGAAACTGACTTAGTACATATTCATTATATGTCAAATTTGACCTCAATTTATACTATAATTTAATCACTACATAATTTTTATACTTAAGTTTTTATCAAACTAATCTTTAGTTTATAAAAAAATTCTCACAACATTATAGCCTCAATCACATTATGCATAATTGATACAACTTATGCTCAGATTATATATAGTTTTGCATAGTATGACATAGATTATTTACATTTTGACATAGAATAGTCAAAACATGTTTCCCTGATCTAAAATTTTACCCATTTTTTTTGGAATATAGATCAGTCCACACTTTATAAAATAAAAATAGGTTATTTTATTACTAGTATAATACAAACTCATTATTATCAAAAACTATGTGAGATCATCCAAGTACACAGAAATAATTATCCAAAACTATCATAATTACTACAATGTTTTTTAATAGATAAATGAGATATTTACTTAGATTTTGGAGATATTTGTATAAATCACCACGATTAGTGGCATATGCATATCAATGTTCACATTTGGTATATTTTATCTATGTTTTAAGCAAAGTATGAAAATGGGCACATGTGCACAACACATATCTACATAATTATAGAACCACTACTCAAAATCTAGATTTTTTAATTAAATTATATGACCAAATATGTTTAATTACTAGATTGTGAGCGTGTGAGTACCATATGGTCTCATCTCCCATTTTTTTCACCATTCCTATAAATTAATGGAAATTCATGTCATTTTACACCTTTTTACACCATAATAAGTTAAACTTATATCCACACCAATTTTACACTAGAAATTTCACTATTTTTGAAAGTAAAAGAATATTATAGTAATTTATATTGGTTGATTTAGTTTTTGCACCAGTAACCACTATTTGTAATTTTTTGGGGGCTAAAGTTATATGATGTTTAGTTTGGCTAAAGTTATAGATTTTTTTGTTTGGCTAAATTTATATAATGTTTTATCTTTTAGGAACATTTATAAATAGTAAATATTAGGGGAAAGCTTAGTTTAGATCTTTATAACATAGTGATTTTCTCATAGTATACACATGGAATCCCATTGAGGTTCATCTCCATAGGCAGTACTCGAGGTATGGTTTGATTCTCTAGCCAAGAAGAGAATGATATTAAATACCATATCTATCCACATGGGTTAACTATATTAGACCCATCGCATCTTCACTTATGTGTAATCATATGTTATAGAGGTAACCTTAGGGATCACTTTTATTTATTTTACGATAGTAATTTAATTTGATTGAATTTATAGAATAAAAGGTGTCCAAATGTAGACACCTAAATTTGATTAAGAAACATAATTACTATTTTTTTCATGAATCTACATCTATAAGATCATAATACTTATTAAGAGTCTCTTAGCAGACTGGGAGGCTTAAATTCTTGTCTTTTTTGTAAAAAAGATAGACACCTTAGAAATAATTGTCTATTATTGGTTAACAAGGAAGAATTTTGTAGTAAACAAAAAGGCCAGGTATCATAGAAGGAAGATTATGTGATGGACTCTCTACTAATTGATGATTTAAAAGTCTTTGAAAATCCCATGTTTAATAGTGAACCTCTCAAAGGTCATGCCCCCATGAGGATATATTATGGAAAATGCTCCAACAACTACAAATGAGTTAGATAAATATGTGAATTAATGTTCTCCCTAGTCCTATAGCTCCCCATCACCATCTGTTGACATGGTGACTTCTATGCCTAATTTGATTAAATGCTTACCTAATGATTTGGAAGATACTTTCATTGAGAAAATGAATCCATTAGAATCTTCTCCCCCATATCTCCATGATTCTCCCTCAAATGAGTATGTGGTTATATTTGTTGATCTTCCTACTGTTAATTTTAGTAATCCTAGTAGCATGCCCTCTTCTAGCCTCAATGAAAAAGGTGATGATTCCTCCACATTGGTGATTTATCTAGATAAAATGAAGAATAGTAATTATGGTTTTAGTCTGGAAACTATGGTGATTGTACCTTTATCCCTCAAGACCCTAATGTTTATGAAAATTGGAATCCTAAAAGTGGTGGTAAAAGACTCAAGACTAATACTACCTCTTCTCCTCTTGATCATGCTCCTATAAAAGATAGGAAAAATTCTAAAGAAACCCCTCTTAGTAGCCATGATCTATCTATTAAGAGGAAAGGCAAAGAAAACAAGGTTCCAAATTATTTTAAAAGATTGTATAATAGTGGGGACAAACCCCTAGGTTAGTGTAATTAACCCCCCATCTATTTCTTATGTGAATTGTAATTTTTAATGTTAGGGGATTGCAATCTACTAATAGAAAAGCCATTGTTAGACAATTTTGATACTCGAGAGATAAATTGGACTTTTTGTGTCTTCAAGAAGTAAAGGCTATGGTCTCCCACATGTCCTTGATCCTCAGCCTCATATGGTGAAGTGTAGCTCAATTTTATACTAATCACCAATGAGGTAGAGGAGGGTCCTCCATATTAATTAATCCTGAGTTGAAGGAGTTTATTATTAGGCATGGTGCTTCTCCCTATAATAGGTTTTCTGGGTGTTACTAAAAAAACAAAATCAATTTTTTGGTCTATGAAATATATATACTCCTAATGATTATAGATAAAGATATGATATGTGGAACTTGATTGCAACTAAACTAAAAAAATGTCCCTTGGATTTTTAGAGGTGAATTTAACATGGTCAAGGAAAAATAAGATAAAATTATTGGGAACCCTCGGTCTTGGAAAGTCAATGAGATTTTCTTCTGGTCCAAATTCAAGAGAATGCATAGACTCCTTGATTCATTACATAAAATTAAAAATCATAGAAAATGAATTAGGATTAGCTAGTGAAACAATCAAAATAATAAGAAAATACAATATTCCAAACTTGATAAATTTTACTTGATCATATATTCCTTTTAAGTGATCCTAGCTAGTGTTTGAAATGTGGTAAATGTTCTGCCTTACACCATCCCCAACTACCATCCTATTGAAATTGGATTTTATTTAAATAGATGTTGATAAAAGTTCTTCTTTCAAAGGATTATATTTATTTAATGTCTCTCAACTTAATGATCAACTATATATGGATGGTATTTGTTCTTCTAGGAATTGAGGAAAAATATCATATAGCTCTACTTCTAGAATTATTCAGTGGAACTCTAGTATGGAAATGTCCAAGAATTTTTCAAGAACTTATGGTCAGCTTAAGGATAAACTACACAAAAAAACTGCTAGGGTCACCCAGGAAAAGTTAATTCCAAATGAAATATCTCTTCAAATTGATCTTTCTAATTGTATACTGGTGAATTAGCTTAATTTTATATAACATCAAGTTAGACAAGCTCAATTCACCCTTGCTAGGAGAGTACATATTCATTCCCATCTGACATGGCTTAATATTGGTGACAAAGGGTCTAAATTTTTATTTCAGTTCTTGAAAACTAAAAATTGGAGGAGAAAATTAAATGGTATCAAGTTCTAGGGTAACCTCTCTCATGACTCAAACATAATATAAAATCAATTTTTTATGTCTATTCAAATTTGTTTTTGTTTGACAGATCCAATTCTCTCAATGAGTAAAATAGGGATATTTGTGATCTCTATATTCCAAATAAAGTTTCATAAATTTAATCCAATTCCATATATGAGACTATCACACTTGATGAAATTAAAGAAACTAATGATTCACTCAATAATGACAAAGCACCATGTATTGTTGGCTTCCCTAAATTTTTTTATAAAGCCAATAAGGACCGACTAGCCAAGGATTATCTTGAGGTTTATAAAGAAGCTATTTATGTTGGTTCTTTGGGCCATGAATTAAACAAAGGTGTTATTAATATCATTCCTAAGGAAGGGGACCCCCATTAGATCAAAAAATGGAGACCAGTTACCCTACTTAATGCATCTTATAAAATTTTGGCTAAAATTCTCTCTTCTCTCCTTCCCTCTATTGTTTATAAGACCCATACTAGTTTTGTTGAAGTAAGATACATCCTAGATAATCTTATTACTATTTAGGAAGGGATGTATTAGGCCCATGATTCTAAACAAGATGTGGGCATGATTCTTCTTGATTTTTAAAAGAGCATATAATAGGATTGAATGGTCCTTTATTGAAATAATTCTCAGAGCCTTTGGTTTTTTAGTTAAAAATTTACAAAATGGTTAATTTTATCTTCATATATGCCTCAAATATAGTTGAAGTAAATGGGGAGTATATGGACTCACTTGATCTTCAATGGTCCATCATACAAGGTTTCCATCTTAACCTTTCTTTATTTGTGTTGGCTTCTAAAGACCTACATCATCAGCTAATATGCTCAGACGTGAGTCCTCCTATCAAAGAAATATCTCTATCCAATAAAGATGAATTGATAAATGTTTTATTTTCTAAAGATACTAATGTGTTTTTTAAACTTGATAAAGACAACTTAATCCAAGTTGTCAGAACACTGGATATATATTGTTTTACTTTTGGATCTAAATTTTCCATGCTTAAATATTGTATGTTGGGGTGGTAGGACACCTCTTCAAATTGGCTCATGCAATTTATATGGTATTGGAAAGGGACTAATAAAATGGTTAGATATTTGGGTATTCATTTTTCTCTTACCCATTTATTGAAGCTCATGTGGGAGTGGATCTTCGAAAAAAATAACAAAAAAATTGAAAAATGGTAGGGACACCTACTTTCTTTACCTAGAAGGATCTAGGTCTACCAAAAAGTTCTTGCCTCATACAATATATATTATGCTTATTATTGACTTTTAAATAAAACTCATATCAATTTTCTACACAAAATTATAAGAGATTTCCTATGCTCTAATGGCAAAGGTGGGAGAAAAAGACATGTTATTTCTTTGCAATTTTTTCAAAGCCTAAACATATTGGGGGACTTGGCCTAAAGGATTTAAGGATCCAAGGCACTACCCTTGTAGTCAAATAGATAATCAAAGCATTCAATGGTGATGAAACCTGAAAAAACTTGCTAAAAAAAAAAATCTTGTGTGGCTCTCCTAAATTTGAATGGGCTCAATATTATGTATCTTCTTATAGGTCCTTTCTCTATCAAAGTTTTTGGGTTGCCAATATTTGATTCTATCTGGTCTGTTTTGGAATTTATAAAACCTTCTATCACTATTAAACATATCTTCAACTATTTTTGGAAATGCTTCCAGGGTTATATATTCATTCGGTAGAATCTCTATGTCAATAGAAGACCTCTTGCACTCATAAGGAGTTGTTCTACTTTTAAGTGTTTCACTAAAGGATTGAGGGATTTTAAAGATATTTTCTCACAAAATGGTTAGGCCAACTGGTTAGAAATAAGGGTCAGATTCCAAATCCCAACTACTTATCATAAAACATATACTCTTCTTTAAAAAGCACTATAGGGGAATAACCATGTTTGCTTTATAGATGAGGAATATGAATTCTGAGAAAGTGTTGAATGGTTGAAGTGTCCACCTCTTTTTGAGTTCTCTACTCAGATGATATATAATAAAATCTATTTTCTAAAGTCCCTTATCTTACCCTTAATCATATCTAGAATGTGAATGATCCCCTTCACTCTTGGTCCTTTAGGTTTGATCTTATTTGAGATTCTTGTATTAAACACCACAAATCCTATTTTTGATGTCTTTTGATACACAATAAGCTTGTTATTGGTATTGTTTTGGTTAACAGTTGTTTTGGTAAGTCATATTGTTCCTTTTCTAGTGATGTTGAAACTATTGAGCTTATTTTTTTCTCTTGTCCTTATGATTCTAATGTTTTGAAATGCTACCTGAAAGGTTGGGCTATTATTTTTTAATGTGAGATTGGATGGCTGAATATTGATTTTGGTTATGTTTGACCTAAAAGAAAATTCCAGCCTTTTTCCATAAGTTTTGGATTATTTTCTCAACTAAAATTATGTGGTTTCTATGAAAGCAAATGAACTTAGAGGTTTTTCAATCTAATGATAGGGTACTTACTGAATTCACTGTTGAAGTCATTCTTGGTATTGTTTTTATGTAAATCTTTGTCTAATTGAAGGTACGATAAGTATAAATAGAGCAATTATTATGAATCGAGATGCTTAAGATCATGTATGAGTTATTAATTGATTCAAGTGGTTATCCTAATCTAGGTCCCCATCTAGACTAGGGAGTTTATCATGGGTTGGCCACTAGGGTGAAGATCACAAAACATGAATGGGAATACATAAAGGATTCTTAATTTAAATAGGAATATGACCTAGTTCCTAAATAGGTTAATTATTTGTAATGTAACAAGAATGGTATGAATAGTTGGTTGGTTGATAATAATTCTATGATCTAGGATGTGCAAAGAGTTTGTGTGGATAGTAATGATATTGTGATCAGTGAAGATGAGGAACCTATTGTAGGCTAGAATTCCACCCTTTGTGGAGAGTTTCTCAGGGTCTCTCACTCGTAGCTACAAGTGTTGGGACAACCTCAGGTTGTGGGTATCTTGTAGTGAGGTTGAACCTCTAAATAAGGTCAGCTTCCTCTTGGTAGATCACCTAAAGCTAAAGCTAAACTAATTCTTCATGAGGAAAAGGGTTAGAAATGGGATAAGGGATCCTAAGGAATATAACCAGGTGATGCACCAAAAAAAGGGGAAACTCCCATAACTTTGAACCCACAATAGTTCTATAAAGGATAATATTGACTTACACAACCTCAAGATCAAATTGGTTGCATTAATATTTTATGGAGGAGGTTCAAGACGTAATGAATGCAAATGAAGAGGACTTTTAAGACTCACTAAAAATTCACATCAATGCCAGAAAAAACACTTAACCAGACCCACAAAAAACATTGAAAAACTCCCTAAAGAAGGTCAGAATGGAGGACCATGGATGAGGAAGATTATCCTTCACAAAATTCCATAGTGCACAACTCAATAGAAAAAAATCCAAGGCAAGAGATAGGCAAAGAAAATCCTTTATTGCATCAAGAGGTAGTTCTTACAAATTCTTTACAGGGTCAAACCTAATCAAGCTGAGCATATTTTTTAGTATCTCAAATAGTGTCCCATCTCCTAGAGAGATGAAGAAGTCTAAAAATGAAAAGCATCTGATATATATAGAAAAAGAGCCTAGAGAAAGAAAAGGGTGTGTGGGAGCAAGGAGAAATAAGAGAAGAAGTCATTGATGATTGGGACCCCTACTATTGTACTTGAGATCTCTTGAATTCGAAGCATGCAACTAACTTGACTATGAAATGAACTGTCCAAGATCACCACAAATCTTATCGATCCCCTCATGCATTCAAGTCCCTTCTTTTTGAACTGACAGGGCCATATCGAAGGTAACTGCATATTCCCACCTGACGTTAATGAGTTGATCCTTACATTTAAAACTTGGTGTGCCATTTTTACCTTTGCATGTCCTACCTAAACAAGGATGAAATCCCCATTCTTTGAATCAATACCTAGCCATGATACCTCTAATCAAGCAGTCACTCATTGAAGGTGAGATCCATATCGAAGGACAAAGGCTTCTCCATTAATTCATACCTACCTGCTCCTAACAATTATTTAGGCTTTCCTTTATTTTGATTAGTCATTAAAAACTAACTCAGATCCTTGATTTACACCATCAATCTACCTAACATGGATGCCTATGAGTCATTAATCTCCTACTAGTTAGACATGCTTATGCCATTTGTTTCTAACTAATTAGCCCTCTAGATTTGATAACTATTTGACTATCACTCATGCTGTTGATATTTTATCATGAGATCTTGACAAGTGTTAATCTTGCAGTAATCTTGATAAATCCTTTGATCTTTTGAATACCAATGGATACTTACAAGGGCTAAAATTTTGATGCTTGTGTGCAAGTCAATTCCTTGAGTTATTTCCTTTAGACATTTCCTTTCAGGCAATTTCTGTGGACTTTTTGTTAATCACTTTCTGATGGACAATTTGTCTGAAGGAATTCATGTCTTCAAATGTTATAAAAATGCCCTTCAATATTTAGGCAAGGTACCCTTCAAGATTTTTAGATTTTTAAAGCGTCCCTTCAAATTTTTAAAAAAAGAACTTTCTTGAAGGGAAAGAGCCCTTCACGTTTCTTGAAATGGACTTTCCTGAAGGGAAAGATCCCTTCGACATTTTTGCAAACAAACTTTTCCAAAGGGAAAGTGACCCTTCAAAAAAATTGAAATGGTCCTTTAGAATTTGAAAATGACCTTTGCCTTTAGAAAAATACCTTCAAAACTTTTGCAAAGGACCCTTTGGGATTTATGAAAAAGTCCTTTTCTCATGAAAAGAATACCTTTGAGAATTTTTCAAAGAACGCTTTTATTGAAGAGTTACCCTTCAGGAAAAATTTCCAAGATAATTTCCCTGAAGGAAAAGGTCTTTTAATTTTTCTTCAAACATTTTGCCTAAAAGAAATATCCCTTTGGAAAACTTTATCTCGAAAAGATTATCTAAAATAATTCAACATTTAGCCAAAAAGAGTCCTAAAAGAAAAGAACACTTAGTCCATGCAAAATCCAAAAAAAAGAACCAATAAAGACTTTGTTGAATAAAATATTTTGCACTCAACTTTTCCAAGGTCTGTACGTTCTTCTGGTGGAGTCCATAGCTTTTCCGATGGAGTCCATAGATTTTCTAAACTCATGCTTGAAATGCTTGAACTACTTGGTTTCAACATGAAAAATGATCAATAACTCTTTTCTTTGCTCTACAGACCTGTCCCTTAGAATTTGAAAAAATATGCTTTAAGCAATCTTAAAGTGTTTCAAAAGTTTTTTGAGAATGGAAAAATCTCTATGGTCCACTCATTTCATTCAAAACATCTGTTCATTTTCTCATCCATTATCAACTTGATCAACCTGGGCATAGCTTGGTATGTGGGCCAACTTTTAGCCAACATTTTTGGTAATTCACAAGGAAGCATGCATGCTATGCTTGAGAACCCAGACCAATTTGCCTTATCTAGTCCATTGGGCATGAAGTCATTATCTTCTACAACTAAGCTGGTCTAAAATTGGATACAAGGCTGACCCTTTTTGGAACTTCCTCTAAAGAAACAAGGATAAAACAAAACAAAGTTCCCAAGGCACTTGGGAAATGAAAAATAGAATAGAAAGGAAATGTGCACAAAGCACTTGAAGGAAAGCATGAAATCTATCCTAATATATACAAGGTTACAATTTAAAAGTATCTCCCTCTTGGATCAAATGGGAAATTGAGTATTATTCCCTTGTAATAATCTAAGATGAAAAATACCTTGCTTTGGAGGTACCAAAATTGGTGAACTAAGCAACTTTATGGTCAATCCTTTTGATGTTCTCTCTAATGGATAGAATGGAATGAACATGTCTCTGATGTAGATATATTGGTTCATGTCCTCTAAACTTGGTTCATGTTCGACTGTAGGGACTTTTACAATATTCTCTTTTGATGGCTCAACTTTGTGCTATGAATCAAGCACAACATATGATGGCTCCTTTGAATTGGTGCTTGGTTGACTATCTAGACTTAAGCACAAAAGCTCTAGGTCATCCCAAAAGGCAGATTTCTCTTGGTGACATGAGGCAATGCCAAATCAACTCCATCTTTGCTCTACTTGATTTGAAAAGGGCTATATGGTAGTTCATGAATCCACCTAAGGCCCAACATGTCATGTTCTTGTGGCTTTGGATCTAACCATTCCCCCTCATTCTTGAAGACATTAGTACTGCCTTCAAAGACAACTCATCTTGAGATTGGTCATCTTATTAAAATTGATTGGTGAGTTCATATTCATATTCTTAAGGAGGAATAGGATGGTTTATAACCTCTACCTAATCCATGAAGTCATGGTACAACTATTACCATACTTCATCTTGATCCTCTTACTCATTCATAACCTCTCCAACATGGTCAGCTAACTGATTGACTATGTCAATTTTTGCACGTTGATCATATTAATTTGTATCCACACCAAATGGAAACTCTTGGTACCAAAAAAAATACTCTTTTCTCTTAGCTACATCCTGAACACACACCTCTTTAAGTATGAAGGCAACAATACTTCCTTCAGGTTCTAATTCATCAATGTCAAAGCCATGCCACAATAGCTGGTCCATACCTAGTTTTTCTTCCCTTTTCTAGAGTGGAATACCTATCATGATCTCCAAATCATAGACACTTGTGTCATCTTATCAAGACTCAAATTTTACTCTAATATATTCCTCTATTCCTTGCAAAATAGGCTCTTACTCTAAGAGGGAGATGGGAAGAGGGTTAAGAATTTCATTTTGCTTGCAGCTTAAGAGAGTGTCTTTCCAATGAGGTACTTTGAGTGGTCTCTTTAGTGGTTCTTAAGGGAGGGAGAAATATTATTGGAACTCTTGTAGGGCAAGCTCATTGATATGAACTAACACCTCTTTTTTATACTCTTTAACCACTAACTCCTTCTCTTGAATTGGTTCTTGGATCACCACAACTGACACCTCTTCATTCTTTTTTGTACCTTTCTAAACTGATTTCCATGAGGGAAATGAGTAGGGATCAAGCACATTTTCTTCCTTTTGAATGAGTATAGAGAGGGTGGTTTCAAAAAAGAGGGCATGACATAGCCATTGTCAAAATTATTGGAGAAGATACATGATGGAAGGGATTCATGCCCTTGAGTGGGAATGGGCATTGGGGTAGGAGAGGGAAAATTGATTGGCTCTTGGAAAGGAAAGGACACATAATACTGATCACACTGAGTCTGTTGATCTTTATAAGACATCAACACACTTTATAAATTGTGGAAAATGCTTCTCGACCACACCTTATTCTCCCTCTCATAAAATGGTGATTGTCAATTCTCATAAATTGACCATCTATCCCTGACCAAATAAAGAGCATTCCTTGCCTCTTATAGGACATGAATAGGGATGACTAAAGAAATTTATAAATCCCTACCTATCTCCCTTATCAACTTGGTATAATTTGATCATGCTTGCTTGAATCTTGATAAGGATGTAACAGGATAAACATAGTCTTGACAAGGGGAATTAGAGGACTGATTTGAATGCTTAGGAGGCTGATTTTGGTCATATATAGGGTTAAAATGGGGGGAAAGCCCATGATAGGTTGTTTGAGGGCCACTTAAGGGAATGCATAAACATTATTAGCCTAATAAGTGTGATGCTGAGGCAGAGAATAAGTATACTGGTCAAAATATGGTTGTTTATACATACCAAATAATGATGATTAGGTACTTGGGCTATTCAATCTAGCTAATAGATGTTTAGATTCACCATGGATGTTTGTTTAATGCCTCTAAAGGCTGATATGCAGAAGAAAACCACCAAAAATCCTTTTTCTATTTTGAACTTTAGTGTCACCAGGTGTGCCAAAAACTATTGTAGGCTATATTTTCACCCTTTGTGGGAGAGTTTCTCAGGATCTCACACTACTAGATACAAGCACTGGTACAACCTCAAGTTGTGGGTATCCTATAGTAAGGTTGAACCTTTGGAGAAGGCCAAATTCCTCTTGGTAAATCACCTAAAACTAAATCTAAACTAATTCTCCATGGGGAAAAGGGTTAGAAATGGGATAAGGGCTCCTAAGGAAGCTTCCCAGGTGATGCAAAAAAATAAAATGTGAAACTCCCATAAGCTTAAACCCACACTAGTTATGCAGAGGATAATGCTGACTTACACAATCTCAAGATCAAGCTGGTTGCATTAATATTTCATAGAGGAGGTTTAGGAAGCAAGGAATGTAAATAAAGAGGAGTTATAAAACTCACTAAAGATTCACATCAATGGAAAAAATATCACTCAACTAGACCTACAAATAGCATTAAAAATCTCCCTAAACAAGGTCATAAAAGAGGACCATGGACAAGGAAGATTCTCCTTCACATAATGCCATAGTGCACCACTCAATAGATACAAATCTAAGGCAAGAGATAGGCAAAGAAAATCCTTTATTGAATTAAGAGGTAGTTCTTACAAATGCTTGACAGGGTTAAACCTAATCAAGTTGGGCATATTTTGCAATATCTCAAAGAGTGTCCCATCTCCCAGAGAGATGAAAAACTCTAAAAACTAAGAACCTCTCCAAAATATAAATAATTTGATATATATATATATATATATATATATATATATATATATGACATAGAGAAAGAAAAGGGCTTGTGGTAACAGGGAGAATTGAGAGAAGAGGTCATTAATGATCGAGATCCCTACTATTATACTCGATCTCTCTTTCATTCAAAGCGTACAACTACCTTGACCATGAAATGAACCACCCAAGATCATCATAAATATCCTCAAGCCCATCATACATTCAATTACGTTCCTTTTGAACTAACAGGGCCATATCAAAGGTAGCTTCATGTTCCCACCTGATGTGAATGAGTTGATCCTTGTATTTAAAACTTGGTCTGTCCATTTTTCCTTTACATGTCCTACCTAAAAATGGATGAAATCCCCATTCTCTTAATCAAGACCTAGCCATGTTGCCTCTGATCGAGCGACCGCTTGTCAAAAGGGAGAGCCATATCAAAGGACAAAGGATTCTCTATTAATTCATACCTACCAGCTCCTACCAGTCACTTGGGCTTTCCTTTGTTTTGATTAGTCATTAGAAATTTACTCAGACCCTTGATTCATAGTGTCAATCTCCTAGCAGTTAGATGGGCTTATGCCATTTGTCTTTGATTGATTATCCCTCTAGATTTTCTAATTATTTGACTATCACTCATGCCATTGATCTTTTATCACAAGATCTCAACAAGTGTCAAGCTCACAACAATCTTGATGAACCCTTTGATATTTTGAATACCAACGGCTACTTGTAGGGGCTCAAATTTTGATTCTTGCATGTAAGTCAATTCCTTGAGTTATTTCCTTTAGACATTTCCTTTCGAGCAATTTCTATAGAATTTTTATTTATCACTTTCCTATAGATAATTTGTCCAAAGGAATTCATGTCTTTGAACTTTATAAAAATGTCCTTCTGGCTTTTGGTAGGGTATCCTTCAAGCTTGTGAAATGGTCCCTTTTTGAAGGGAAGGTACCCTTCATATTTTTAAAATGTCCCTTCATAATTTTGATAATGAACTTTCTTGAAGGGAAAGAGCCCTTCGGGTTTCTTGAAATGGACTTTCTCGAAGGGAAAGAGCCCTTTGACATTTTTACAAATGAACTTTTTTGAAGGGAAAGTGACCCTTCAAAAAAATTGAAATGGTCCTTCGGTATTTGAAAATGACCTTTACCTTTAGAAAAATACCTTCAAAATTTTTAAAAAGGACCCTTCAAGATTTATGGAAATGTTCTTTTCTCGCAAAAACAATACCTTTGGGAATTTGTCAAAGGAACCTTTTATTGAAGAGTTACCCTTCAAGAAAATTATCTTGGACAATTTTCTCGAAGGAAAAGGTCTTTTCATTTTACTTCAAACATTTTATCTGAAAGAAATATCCCTTTGGAAACCTTTGTCTTGGACAAATTGTTTGTAAGAATTCAAAATTTATCCAAAAAGAGTCCCAAAAGAAAAGAACACTTAGTCCATGAAAAATTGGAAAGAAAGAACTAGTAGAGACTTTGTTGAATAAAATATTTTTTACTCAACTTTTCTAAGGTTCTTATGTTATTCTAATGGATTCTGTATATTTTCTAAGGGTGTCCATAGCTTTTCTGAACTTATGCTTGAAATGATTTAACTGCTTGGTTTGACCATGAAAACTACTCAGGAACCCTTTTATTTGCTCTGCAAACCTATCCCTGGCATTTGACAAAATATGCTTTAAGCAATCTTAAAGTGTTTCAAAAGCTTTGTGAGAACTAACAGAACCTATTGCTCATATGGACCTATAAATTCATATTTTTTCTCATGTTAAGTTTCCTCTGATTCATTTTCCCCCAATTTCTCTCCCCTCATTGTTATAAGACACTAAGGATTAGAGCAAAGTTTGTAAACTGATTAAAGATAATGTGAACATTTTTGCTAGAAAATTGTAGAAGCTCATTCAAAGAGGTAGAGCTATAAAATTGGATGAGGTGTTGTAGTATGTCAAGAACAATAACATGAATTCATTGTTGAATAAGGTTGACCATTTTACTTCATCATCAACTACTAGATTGGAGTAGTTGAACTGGGTTCAAAGCTAAGCAACATTATGGACCCTATGTGTGTGGATTCTGATGATGATATGCACATGCATTGCATTGTTACTTGGAGCATGCCTGATTATAAGATGGTGTAGTTTCTATACTTTGGGTCCACCTCTATTCTAAGTGGTAGGATTTATTTGTGTTGGTTCTAGTTTGTTTCCTTGTTGGGCTACTTGTATGGGGCTAGTTTTTTATGTTTTAATATCAATTGTTTACACTTAGACTTTTAGGGGGATGCCTCCTGGTTGTATACCATATGATTATTTTTTATACTCTACTAAATGTTTTGCATCATTGATACTTGTACTTTGCAATTATCCTCTTTTTTATACATTGATGTTTGCATTTTGGATATCACAAATATTATTCTATTAGTCAAATCCATATGTGCATCACATAGATTGTTAGTCTATTTCCTATTTATTTAATGTTTTATTACACCCAAAAAAACATTTCATTATGGATGACTATGCTTTTTAAATTGTTAGTAAATCTTAGTCTTGTCTTACAATCCTTTATGGTCATTATTTGAAGTCACATTTCATTTGAGTATCTTCTTATGAAAATTTTATTCCTTTTGATTTATTTTTTACACACCAATATATTTTCAAAATTGAATTATAATTATTCTATTTATAAATCTCTCAATGTCAATTAACAATTACCACTTATGAATCCATAAGCCATAATTAAATGAAAACATATCACACCAAGCTCAAAACATGTATGTTATATATTTAGAGTTATTATTATTACATATAAATTACATTTTTAGACCAAAATATGACCTAGGCAAAAGATAATGTAGATTTATAGTACATATGATCCAATCACACACACATAATAAATGTAGAACTACATGCATTCTAAGGCTCTCTTTTTAGTATTGGATATATAGGAAACACTCAATTACAAAATATTTATGAGAATATCTCAACTCAACCTTTTATTCATCCTAATTTTATATCTCATCTCTATTTATTAAAACCTTATACGATTTTTTTGAAAATTATAATATAAATACATGATGAAACAAGAATCACTTATAATAATAGGTTAAAACTTGTACAAGAATTTAGCATTGTTCATTAGTTCCCATATTTATCTTATAGCCAACATATACAAAATTGCACCTTTAAGACAAGACCATATCCCATAATAGTCCAAATCCACTAGACATGTCTAAAATTATTTAAATGGTAACTATTATGTATCCAAAGACAACATATTTAGTTATAGTTAGTTTCATTCATTTACAAACCCACATATTCAAATTATAGAAAACTGTTCATCCTCTTTTCTTGTCTTTTGTAAAAAAATGGACTTTTTTATATTTACAAATTACATTAGTGTGTAAATGTTAATTGAATTAAAATATATTAGTCATATAATTTTCTTAAATATATTATACACCTATTCAAATTTTTGATAAAATATTGTATCATCATCAAATTAACTCCACATTCTTATTATTTATGACTATTTATAGATATAAGATTTTAGAAAACTATGTTAAAGTTGTTTAAGCTTGAAGTTTCAAGCCTCAATTAGGCCCATCATCAGGAGGAGAGGTCCACAAGATTTTTCATAAATATATCAAGTGAGAAAAAATTAAATAAAGTCAGCTTCTATCAAAAGACAAATCATTTTAAGATCTAAATGACTAATTTTCAAGTGTTACTTAATGCCCAACCACAATCTCTATTTAATTTTTTTGAATTATTTAATATTTTTATATATAACACGTAGATGGTTTTCTTCATAAATCATTAAAAATTAATAAAGTAAAATAAAATTTATAACCTCTAGTATTAATGATTATCTAGATTGCCAAGTTCATAAATACCCATTCTTGTACATCATACAACCTAGGATCAAATAAATTCTAGCAATATGTATGGTAATACAAATACCAAGTGCCAACATATTTTATTTGTCACTTATACTATGTTAAACATTCTAGGACATAATCTATATAAAATAATGTGCACAAGGCCAAATCCAATTCAATACCCATTCAAGATGCATCAATACATTTATTAAGAATGTAATACTTATTATGAGTATAAAAAAATTAAGTAAAATATTAAATCTAAACTCTTAAATACTTTCATAATTGAAACTTAAATTATATTATGAGTATACTTTATGAGTATTTCGATTATCATAATAATTTGAATTATAAAAATCATATCATAATATTCATAGATCATATTGTAACTAATTCTAATATAGACTCAACCATATAACATATATGAGACACACATTTATAAATAAAGAAATATAATATTTTTCTTTAGTAAGAACACATTCTTAACACAAAACACAATCAAACCAAAATGAAACATAAGCAAATATACACATAACTCTATAATATAAATTATAATCAACATTATCTAAAATAAAATTTCAAAATTTTATTTTAGAAGAGTTAATAACTAGAATGTGTTTCTGAAGGCATGTATAAATTTTATTACAATCAAGAAAGGAAAACATAAATATATTACATTATTTACACTACTCAATCATTGCATAAAATATTATAACATCAAAAAATAACCAATCTAAGATTCAAATTAGATAAAATAAAAACAACATAATGTCTTTTTTGAATCTAGCTACTTCCGATTTTCTCCCATCATGTGTTTCATAATAAATAGGTATAAAAAATAAACATAAATCAAGCATGTGTCTCCCTTCAACCACATGATCCACTGATTATGTGTGTCATATTATAAATACCAAATTATAGGATACGAATCGTGAATAAATACAAAACTAAACAAGATAAAACCATAAATGCTCGTCAAACACATATAATCATTTATGTTTAATTTAATCTCAAATCGTATTTACATTCCAACCATACTCAACCTAATTTTCTGGATTTTAAACTACATAAACTATGAATAGTTTCATTTTCCTAACAATATAAAATCTGGTTGCATCTAATGACTCTATTTTATGCCATACTATTTACATTTATAGTCATTATTGTGGTGTGTCTAATAGCTCTATTTTATGTCATAATGATGTTATTTTAATCCATGAATGTATGCTTGTACACATGCTTTTATTTAAACATAAAATAAATATTAGTGATTTAATTAATTCTAAATTATTGTAAATTTAAAATATAATATATGAGAAATAGAATAGGTAGTTTAATGTAGAATACATTGATATACGTAAGTTACAGAGGATGTAAATTATTAAATATATAAATTAGGGTTAAAGTTAGAGTTATATATTGAAAACTAATTTATATTTATTTATTATTATTCCATTAATTATGTCTATGTGTAACTACTTAGCATCCTATAAACGTAGTGTAAATTAAATACTCTAATTTATTAAATAATACGATAAGTGCATAGTCACTGAATAGGTCATAATATACCATTGTTCTCTATTTTGACTTTGTTTTTGTTGAATTTATATTTAATCTTAAAGTATAAGGTTGTTTTATTATGTATATATGTCAATTATTTCCATCTAATCTCTAATTTTAAGCATGGGTAACTTACAAGAGGCATGACCCTAGACTACACAAAGAATAAACAAGATCAAATGTAAATGGGGAAAAGATGGGGAAATGGGATATGGTTGAGTTATCCTCATAAAACCACTTGTTAAATGAGAGCTAAATACATATTCCATGTGGACCTTAATCCAATTTAGTAGTCTTTATTGGGAAGATCATATAAGTGTAATTAATGCAATTGGAAAAATTGTTTAGAATGCTTGACAAAAGATGGCCTCAACCTAAAATATTACAATATTAACCCAGTCAATGACTACATTAATACATAAAAATTGAAGTATGGATATTCTATGAATATATAACTTCCTTTAGAAATTGACTTTGCAAGAGAGTGTTAAAGTGTAACCCTAGTCTTTCAAGTGAGACACTTGATGTTTTAGAAGAACTTTGGAATTATTTATGATATTTGACCATATGAATCACATGGGATTTTAATTTAGAATTGTGTAATTTTAAAACATTATTTTTTGGGGTGTGAGATACAAGTCTTCACTAGTGACAAGGTGTGTAATTTGCTCCTATATTTTGAGCACACACTTATCTAGATTGGACAAAGGCTTTTGAAATGAAATTGGTGATGAAGTGTCCACTGATTATGGACATCTAGGAAATTATATAATACCTTCATAGAAATTTAAATACTTGGAAGGATTTCATATAGATAAATGATTATTGGAATGTTGAGTTATCCAAAAATAAATAAAAATGTCAAAGACTAGTTTTTTAAATCATTTATTGATTTAATTTCAATGTCTACATTCCCCCCCATTTTATTATAGTGATAAATAAATAAATGGATATAGTAAATTAAATTTGATAAATGAACTCATGTGTATAGAAAATTTGTCTTTGTTATTACTATGTGCATGCCCCCTTGTTAGGGAATGTGGAGAAGTATTGAATTGATAAGGATTACGTATTAGTTTGAAAAATTAGTGAAGATTATTGAGTTAGAAATATGCATGATAAAACCCTCATAGTGTACTCTAAAAAATTATGAAGATATGGAAACTAAAAAAATGTTTCACTAAACTAAAACCAAAATAGTGAGCATTGCTAACCTCTCATTCGATCCAATTGCTAACTTAAGATAGAAAAGGTGGGAAATAGTATATGCCTCGGTAAATTGAAATGAATATGTGGAGTTCCATTAATATAAAATTTGATATAATTTAAAAATATGAATCATACCACTAAAGACTTATCTAGATTTGAAATGAAAATTTGTAAAATTGTTTGATACTTGATACTTGTAAAAAGGGAAATATGATTTTTGAAAAATAGTATATTGGTAATGAATGTATATCATGTCTTAAAGTATTTCATATATTTAAAAATATTATATTTATGAAAATAGTATGAATCTTTGTACTGTCTTCTCTCAAGTGTGTTTGTGCTCAAGTAACTGCATGAATGGAGAACATAGGCCAATTGAATGCCCTCATAATCTTAATTTTTTTTTCACGTTTTAAGTCTAAAAAAATGAAAAATTATTACTCTAAAAGGCCCATTATGATCACCCCATTTTGGGATGAGGGATATTTCCTACAAAATAACTTAAAATAAAATTTTGGAGCATTTATGAAAGATAAAACATGTAATAATCATTTTTACATATTATTTTTTATTCAAAACATATAAATGTGATAATTGAAGAATTTGAAATTTTTTATATTTCATTCGTAATTTAAGTTTTATATAATAATGTAATAGTAAAAATGAATAATTGTAAATAACTTGCAAGAGTTGAATATGTATTATAAGCATAGAGTTTAAATGTTTAAGCATTAGAATACATATATAATATTGTGCATGATATGTATCATGGCACCATAAATTGATAATTATGTACATATTAGTATATTATAAGAATCATGAAGCCATAGTAGCCAAAGAGAAAGCATGCAAGCAAAGTCATAGAATTTGTCATGTAACAAGGCATAGAGGGTACATACAAGGGACATGTAAGATACCACAAAGAGTATAGATAGATTTCATAAAATGTCACATATGGATTCTAAAGGATAAATATAAGGGACATGAACATGTATCATAAGGAATATAAGGCCAAAAAGGACACGCAAACAAAGTTATGGTTTTGAAAAATAAACAAGGCATGGTTATGAAAAAAGATAAGGTTTATGTTGAACATATACAATTCCAAGATCCACATATAATGACAAATAAACTTTTGAAAATATGTTATGAAACCAAAACAAATAGGTAATAGTAACATATGAAAAATGGATATAAAATAAGTAAAACATATGTCTTTATGTCTGAATTTAGCATCTAGCATTCTTATGAAGACATATGTCAGTATATAAGGAAATTATTAAAGAATGTGTTTTCATTTTCAGTTTGATATGGATACAATATTTTTTAGCAGATAAAAACTATAAGGTGTTCATATATAGCAACATGATTCCCCTAACTAATCAACATTGTTGGGTGGGAGGCTCAACCAACATCAAACCATGTGAAGGTATACTTTAGCTTTGAAATTATATTGATATCTAAGTGTGAACTCTATTATGTGTGAGAAAACTTTGTTATAAGTCCATATGACTAGGTTACAGTTGGAAAAAGAGATAAAATGAGCATAGGGACATTGTGTAGTCAGGTACATGTGCACAATTTGCCTTTGTTTGTATAATGTGACTTTATCTAGATTGAATATATTTAACATTTTATAATTTGATAATTTTTTTGTGTTTGAATATTGTTTTACACTGTATAATGTTTCTTGTTTCACACTCATAACTCTTTGTGAAAATCAATATGCCTTGAATAATATTATCTATACTAGAATATGAGACAAGATGACATAATAAAATCTATATATTTATCAACATAAAAATATAATATTCTAAATGTTTTCATATTTTTAGCAAATTATTTTTCATATTTGAAATGAAATAAGCATGCATGAAAGTTTCAAAGAAACATAAAGAAACATTTTTAGGATGAAATTTATTTACCTTTACATAAGTTCATATCACTATGCTTGTCATATTTAAAAATATTACATCTACATTGGGGGTAGCTCACATGCCTTAATCCTTGCCATGCTTTATTTCAACACATTTTTTTAGGGCTATTCGAATATTCCCCTCCTTGTTGTAGGAGAAAAATAATGTTTCCAATATTATCTTGTGTGTGGCCATAAAATTCCTTAACAACTCTAGATGTGTGTTGAATATCTGTTTCTATATAGCCAACATAATGTAGAAGTGTTATAGTGGACAAACTTTCATTTGACCTACTATATATCATAACAATATGGATGGTTTTCATATTAACATATTCTATAGTGAATATGTATGTATATCATAAATATCATCAAAAATTTATAAATCATAAAATATAATATATGGTTTAGATTTTAGCTTGCTCAAAATTTTATCACCTGGATGCCCATATGAATATGGAAGAGTATGAGCATTATATGCATAATGTGCTTCAATATTTTTCTTGTTATTTTATGCCCTATGATTATGAAAGTGATCTTGATACATTTTTAGCTTTGCATTGTCATTTTATTGTGGCTTAGCCTCTTTAATAGGTGTACTAATATCAATAATAATTCCATTAATGAGATCTTGTATTTTATAATTGAGATTCATACATCCATTAGTGAAATGTCCTACATATCTATGATAGTCATAAAATACATTTCCACAAAAATAATTAGTTATAGTTCTAGATGGATCTAATTAATATGGTGAAGGAAGTTTAAGATGATTACATCCCATAAGATTTTACAATAACACATGAGGACGTGAAGGTGGCCTTGAAAACTTGTCTCCTTTGTGGAACTTGTAATTGTAGCTATTATTATTTATGATATATAGCATTTACTATAAAATTTAACCTCATTTTTGTCACTCATTAGGTTGTACCTTGTAATTAGGATTGCCTTGAAACTTCATAGTCAATGTATAAGTAATGTTAAAGCTATACTTGATCTTTTTCAATGTAATATATTTGAAATCAAGTTATTTAGGTGTATGACATAACTCATCGAATGATGTAAACTTATCAAGCATGATAGAATCTAGAAGAAGAGTAAGCAAGTTAAGACTAAAAAGATCTTCAAGCTCTTTATCTGCCATTTGATTTAACATTTTGGATAGCATGGTCTTATACCATTAATAAAATATTTAACAATAATCTCATTTTTACATTGCTTAATATTTGTTATTTAAGCATTAGATAATTTATCATCAATATTGATATAAAAAAGTGCTAAAAACTAACTTTTCCAATGAGTTGAGAGATGTATCTAATTATAGAGGATGATTATAAAACCATCTAAGAGAATAATCCTTAAGGCTTCTTATAAATATCTTTGTTAACAATTATCATTATATGTACTATGTAAACATGTTGCATGGAAGGCATGTGAATTATTTTCACAATCAACTTTTCCCTAATGAAGATCAAGCTTGGCAGCCACAAATCCAACTGGGAGAGGGTAAGATGAAATTTGAAGAGATAAATGGTTATGAAATAAAGTACCAAAATCTAAATAAGGAATACAATGAGAAATGGTTTGCTCAATGTTAGCTAGCTTGGCTTGTAATAAAACAAGGGCTTTCTCAAGGGAAGTAGTTGATGTGATAATAGGAGTATTATAGGTATTATGAATAGGAATAGGCATGTATAATTGAGGGAAATCATGAGATTTTACCAAATATAAATGGGTATAAATTACTAACAATGTGGAAAGAGGAATATTGCCAATGGTATGAGTAGTAACATAGGGGGTAGGGGTTTGAAGGACTTTAAATGGTAAAGGTTGGATGGAAGAGGCTATGTTGGATTTGTGCCCATATTGAGATTTTAGAAATATGCTAAAAAAATCACATCATAAGGGTACTTTTGGTTACCTTTAAAAAAATTATAAAACTATTTCACTTGTTCTTGATCTACTTTAGTAAACCCATTTGAATCAATATGTGTTTCTTATTCATTATCATATATGGCATCAATACTATCAGTATCAGTTTCAAAAAAACCTTCCACCTCATTAATTTTCATTGAAAAAGAGACCAAATTGAAATCCATACAACAAATAATATTACCAATTAATATATAACTATGCCTTAGAAGCATATAGTAGATTTTACAATAAAGAAATCAAATCTATGATGTAAGAAGACAGGGCAGGTAAAAAAATCAAAGATGAAAGGATGATCTATAAGGGTTTTGAATGATCTGTGTGCTCTCAAATATAATTTATCATACATTTTAAAGTGCCATCCCAATATTTTAGACCCCTAAAAATTTAGGTATAACTATTACCATAGACCACTAAACCTAGTTTTGAGGGAAAGCTATGAGTAACTTCACAGAGCTAACCACTTATTGGTGCAGTGAATAATCAAATAGATAGTATAGATTCCTATTTGGTGTAAGTAAGGGGATCCTTGGAGTTTAATTTATACAATGAGTTACATGTAAACTAAATTCTATGAATAGCTATATACAATAGCTATGACTATTTGGGAAAGCCCTTTATGTCACAATCTCTATAAATAGAACACTTCATGGATCTTCATGATAGTAGATAATTAATTTGTATAATCCTAGTACACAACCTCCAAAATAATGAAAATAAATGAAAAATAAAGTTCAAATATATTTTGAAAAGGATAATATCAAATTCAATCTGAAGTAAAAAAAAGTGCATATATATATATATATATATATATATATATATATATATATATATATATATATATAAGGTTATAATATAAATGTTTTGAATGTTGGATTACTCCAAAGTTGAAAATATGAATCATTAAATTACGGATAATATCCATGTTTGAAAATTGTATTCTTTTAGTGTTATGAATTTATAGAAATTAAGTTAATCCCTAAGTAAAATATCAACAAGAAACACGTAAAATGTTTTATTCTAAAAGCAAGTTCAAAAAAATGTTTACACAAATAATTAATAATAGTTGTTTAATTCACTGTAATGTATTTCAAACTTGAAATCTAATCCAATAGAGAGAGAAAAAATTGACCTACTATATAATATAGTCACATACATAGTTTACAAAAGTTATAAAATTTTAAATATAAAAATTAAGGTTAGGATTAGATAGGTCCTTGAAATCTAATTTATGATTTCTATATTAAAAATTTTACTTTGATATATACAAGAACAAGTGCATAGTATCTAGAAAGGGTCATAGTGTGTCAATGTCCTCTACTGTGAGTATATCTTTGTTGAATGTGTGTTGAATCTAAATGTTTAAAGTTGTTCACTTTTATCTATAAGTCAACTATTTTTTTGTGATATTTGACTTGATACGAGTAACATGCAAGAGAAAAAACCCTATCCTACATAAGGAATAAATAAGATCTAATGTAAATGGGAACAACATGAATAATTTGGATATGGTTAAACTATCTCCATAAACCCCCTTGTTAAGTGATTGTTAGATATTATTATGTGTGGACCTCATGCCAATTTAGTTCTCCCTATAGGGAAGATCATATAAGTGTAATGAATAAAAATATAAAATTTGATTTGAGTTATTGGCAAAGGATGGTGTCAACTTAAAATTAAAAAAAAATGTTAACATGTCCAATGACTATATTATTACAAAAAATTTGCATTAGCACTATTTTCTAAATAGATAACTGATTTTTCAACCTTTTTTTGAAATAGTGTTAGAGAATAACTTGGGAATTTTGAGTGAGACAATTTATTTGATATTATATGAGAATAGTTTAATTATTTTTTCATAATAAACCTTATGGACCATGTAGAAGAGATATTAGGTGTGTTATTTTTGAAAACTAGCTATTGGTGCATGGGAGATAACTATGATATAGTGAACAAAATCATGATCTACCTCTATCTTCCTAGTGCACAATTGTACATATTAGATAGAGGCTTCTAAAACTAAACTGATAGCACAGTGTTTATTTATTAGGGATGTTTAAGAAGAAATTAGGGAACTCTAGAAGATGTTCACATAAATTACAAGACTTGGAAGGCTATAATATATTTAAATAGTTATTGAACTAGAAAATTGGCTAAGCAAAGTAAAAATATCAAACACCAACATTTATTGGTTTAAATTTAGTGTCTAAAAAATCTAATATAATATCTATTTTATATCATAATAAATTCATTTTGTCAAACAATGTATATGCATCCTCAACATGTAGACATTTGTCAAGAAACCATTATGTATTCTAATCATGTAGACATTTTTCAATTAATTATCAAGTATTCTAATCATGCAAATATTTTTGCAATCATCTTGATAAAATATACTTATATTAAACAATTAATATGCTTCCAAAGAATGTAAGCATTTTATTAAATATTTACCATCCAATTAAATATGAAATATTCTTTTTCAAAAAATAAACATGTATATAAACATGCAAACATTTTTAAAAATATTTAATAAGAATCAAATCATGCAATATATTTTATCCAATATTTAGCATGTATCTAACTATATATTCATTTTATGAATCAATTAACCTACATTTAATAATATTAACTTTTTATTAAACACTTAACATATATTTAAGCATATATTAAGTTTTTCAAATATTTAGTATAGATATTTTTTTCAAATATTTACCATACATTTAAATATGTAAATATTTTATCAAAAAAAATAAATAATAAAAAACATGTACAAAAAAGAAGTGTCCAAACCTACATTTTTATTTCATAAAATAAAAATAATAAAATCTATTAATATCTAAAATGAGTTATTTTTATTTTTAATAAAACTTGAAGAAAATATATGTTAAAAAAAAGTCCCAGACCTAATTTTTTTTTTTTTTTTAAATAAAATAAAAATAATAAAATCTATTAATAATTATAATAAAATATTTCTAAATTTAACAAAAAAAAATATATATATATTCACAAAACAGAGGCACCTGAACTTTCATTTTTCATCCATAAATTAAAATTATTTAAACCCATTAATGTCTACAATAGGCTATATCTAGATTGAACCGAAACAATAAAGAAAATATATCAAAACAGGAGAGCCACAAGGGCCTCCCTTTTTATCTATTAAATTAATGAAACCTATTCATGGATACAACAGGTTATTTACAAAATATATTTATTTACAAATTTATACTAGTACACACGATAATTTAGATTAGTAAAAGGCATCCAATGAAAAATTTATACTCATAACAATTCAAGAACAAAATGGAAACATGTCTTTCAAAATAAAAGGGCAATATTATCCTACTAAATCCTCATTCATCAATCCATGGTGTCCATCCTCCTCTCTTTTGTTGTTCCCTTCTCCTTCCCTTACTTTCCCCCAATCTTTCAAATTAGTTTTTTCTTTTAATGTTTTATCATTGCGAAATGGCAGCCAAAAGTCACTTTATGACAGAAAATCCTTAATTCATTTTATTACCAACTCTTTTACCCAAGGTTATCACGTTGGGATCATAAGTATTATAATAGATATTATATTGTCATTAATGTTTATTATAATGAATGGTGCAAGCCTTTGAAAAGAAATGTTGAAAAAATCAGTGTATTCAACATGGCCTTGATAAGTAGGGTAGATCATCATTTTAATGTTTCTTTTTATTATAATAAATTTTATTTAAGTTTTATTTATAAAGCTTTCAATTAAATTTAAAACAATTTTTGAAATAAATAATTTTAGTTAAACCATTACAAAATTACCATATAAGGAGACTGAATAATTATTTATATTTATTAACAATTATTATAATTATTTTTTATATATAATAAAATATTTATATAGTTAGTAATATGTCAAAACATTGGGTTTTAATAATTTCTATACATTGAGTAATTGAGATAAAAAATAATATTTCTTAACATAAAAAAAACATAAACCACATAATTAAACATTGATTTTCTTGATATTAAAATGAATAAATTTTAATTTCTTTCAATTATCTTTAAAAATGAGCATAATTATATGTATATAAAAAATGTGATCAATTATTTAAAATCATCCATAATATTAGTATGTTACTAAGATAAGTTTAGATAGATATAAATATAAGGGTTGTGCGTATAGGCCCTAATAATATCTTTATAAAAATGTAGTAATTCATTGAAAGAAACTTATTTAATTAATACTATAAATATTAGTGTTATTATGGATTGTCCAAGATCAAAAACTATGTGTATGAATAACAATTAAAGTTAACTAATCTCAACATTAATAAATTTAAAATAAGCTTCTTTGATTAGGACCATCATTGTTTCACCAAAGATAAGAGTACAAAGAAAATAGGCATTACAATTTAAAACATAGGAAGATATTATCTATGATTTTACTTTTAGTTTTTGTTATATTAATATAAGTGTATTTTTATATCTAAATAATTTTATTTTAATATATTTAAAGGTTCATTTTTTCCTTTTTTTATATTTCTAATTTTTATTATTTTTAGTATTTTGAAAATATTTTTATTTTCAATATTTAACTATTTTTTTTCATTAATTTTTAATATTTTAAAAATATTTTTATTCTCAATATTTAAATATAATTACATTTTATTAAAATAATTTTATAATATATACTATCATAATAGTATTTCCTATTATTGTCACTTAAAATGGTCCATATACATTTATTTTTGTTAAATTGGGTGTTGGGTACATTGATCAAATATCATTAACCTCCACACCTTCTCTTATGACACTTCTCATCTTCTCCCTCACTAAATTAACAATTTACAAAGTTACTCAATTTAATAACATGATATATTCTACGCAATGTAGACTAAAATGTCCTACAAAATCCCCTTAAAAATGGACTTAGATTCAAATAAACTTTGACATTGAAAATTGTACCAAAACATATATTAAATCTATTGTAATAAAGAGTATTTATACGTTTTTTAATTATATTTCTTTCCTTCCCAACAACCAAATACATCAATATTTTCATAGACAAGCTACTAGTTCCCTGTGCACATTCTTAGCTAAAACGATCACATAAGTCCAAAAATCTAAGACTTGTGATTAAATTAAGTTCATTTTTATAAACTTCTTTAAAAATTTATGATAAGTTGTTGACAAAAAATTTATGTGACAAGATATTACATGTTAATTGTAATGATGCAACTAATTTATTAACTTATATTTTATTATCTTATATTGTTAATCTATACTAACTTTAGAATCACATATATAAAATATTATTATTTTGATTTAAAATGAATATGTATAATTTAAAAAAATTAAATAAAAATTTATTTTAAAAATATAATTTTGTTTATATATTAATATTTATCTTTATTTTTATATTTTTATTAGTATATATTTTACAATTTTTATTGTAATTTCTAAGATTCTATGAAAAATATGTACTAATCTTTTTCAAAAAAAAACATATTCAATAACTTAAAAGTAATATATTTAAATGATTTTAAACAACACAATTAACATTTTTTTAACAAGATTTATTAATACTAAAAAAAGGTTTATAGATCTAAATATCAAAGAAAGGCATATATTATATTAATAAAGATTGGGAGACCTTAATTTCAAAGATGTATGAGGGAAGAATAAATTTGTTGCTTAGTGCGTGGATTGGTGAAAGAAAATATTACCAAAACTACTAAAAGTCTAAATAAAACATAGTTTTGGAATATAAAAAAAAGCCCCACAATAACGGATGTCTAAATCACATTTGAATATATATAGCTTGCCTATGCTTATCTACTATGTAATATTAAACATGGTTCTATAATAGTCAAATCAATAACATCAATGACAACATGATATGTTCGTTTTTCTCTCGCTAGCGTTCCAATCAATTTTGAATGTAAAGCTGGGATGTTTGTTAAAGACGAAGGTTTCACCACTTATTTGGACCTTTGTAAATAATAAATTAAGCCAATTCATTGCAAATGCAGCTCGGATTTTGATCTTTTTGTCTAATGGACCTACAATTACTCCGTCAATTAATTAACTTCACCTAGGTTTTAACAGCGTTGTCATGTTGTCATTTCTTATAATGCTTTCAAATGTCACTCCCCTCCACAGTTAAACGAAGAAAGACACTGAAATGGGAATGAGAAGCAATGTTGGAAGCTTTGGACTTGAAATTCTTCTACTCCTCTGCACCATCTCTTACTCCTATACACAGAATTGCGGATGTTCGAGGAACTTGTGCTGCAGCCAATATGGTTACTGTGGCACTGGAAGTGATTACTGTGGAAAGGGGTGCCAAGAAGGCCCATGTTACAGCAATCCAGGCACTGACAACAGCCGAAATGTTTCCTCCATTATTACCAAGGATTTCTTCCATGCCATTCTTGATGCTGCAGACAGCGGCTGCCCTGGGAGAAAATTTTATACTTATGGTAGTTTCATCGACGCAGCCAGCGCCTACTCTGGTTTTGGCACAACTGGATCTTTCGACGATGCGAACAGAGAGCTCGCTGCCTTCTTCGCTCACGTCACTCATGAAACTGGATGTATGTAACAATTACCTTCAATTCTAATTTCTCATTGCAATTACAGTACTAACAATAATTTGCACTACATAAATTTGATGATGACGATTTTGATATTGCTTTTTCAGCTCTATGCTACATTGAAGAGATCGACGGCGCAAAACTAAATTTCTGCGATGAAGAAAATTCTCGATACCCATGCGTTGCAGGCAAAGCGTATTTCGGCAGGGGACCTCTACAGCTATCCTGGTATTTATTTAATTGATTATTATATTACTTGTTTGTTTCAGTTTTCCTTCATTAGGATATACTAATTATACTCAATTTTGCAGGAACTTCAACTACGGTCCAGCAGGAAAGGATATTGGCTTCGACGGGCTGAGCAAGCCGGAGAAGGTTGCACAGAACCCCGTCATTTCGTTCAAAAGTGCAGTATGGTTTTGGATGAAGCAGAGCAACTGTCATTTAGCCATCACCTCTGGCAAGGGATTCGGAGCCACAATTGAAGAGTTGAATGGCGATATTGAGTGTAAGGGCGGCGACCCTGAGACCGTTCGCAAACGTATCGTTTATTACCAAAACTACTGCCATCAGTTGTCAGTCGATCCTGGTTCCAACCTCTCTTGCTAGCTCGTTCCAAAATTGTATTGTAAGACCGTTAAGAAAAGACTATACGTTCAAAGGACGCAAAGAAAGTGTTCAAGCGAACAAAAGTAAAACACTGTTACAACACAAAAATATAAATCAAAATCAACATATGAAATATTTTTTTTTAAAGATATATAGCTTTTGATTGGAGTAATTGAATCGGTTACATCAATTGTTATTATCAGTAGATATTATAGTATTAATATTTCCATCACAATCGATGTTTTTATATTTTTTATCGCATTATTCTTGTCACAACAGTTGTTTACAATCTCATCACAATCTGCGTTAATACTAATACAACTACAACCGACTTTTCCCATATCTCAGAAATTTGAATCTATGGACTGCATATAACGACCAAGTTGCTTTACCAATGTACCCCCATCTCTTCAATAAAACATGAAACATTAATAACTAATTTGAAATTAGTTTTTTGATTTGAAGTATAACCATATAAATTTTGTATCTATTACTATTGATTTTTAGCAATACAAAGTAAAATTCATAAGGTTTCCTTAAATCAAAATTAGAGATTCATATTGATAAAATTTGGAGGGAAAAAGTAATATGTAAATTAAAGTGTACTTTATATTTAATATAGTTAAAGTGTAATCTATATATGTTTATATTTAATGTTCATTATTATTATTTTTTCAAATAAATAAATATTATTTAAAATTAATTAGAATTTTAAATTTTGAGATAAGGTAAAATATTTTATTATAAAAATTTAAGATAATATTAATTGTGAATTTTATGACATTTTTATTAAATTATATGTTATTATTTATTTTAAATTTTATGAATGTTTTAAATTATTTAGTGGAATTTTTAAGATAGGATAATTTGGTCTTGATATTTGATTAAGGTTTTTGATATTGATAGAAAGATAAGATTTCTTATATATGTATATGTATATGTATATGATATGGTCTTTGAAATTGATAGAAAGATTAGATGTCTTATGAATGCTTTAAATTATTTAGTGAAATTTTTAAGATAGAATAATTTAGTCCTAATATTATTTAGAGGGTACATATATTCTCATTCTTATATATCAGTTAAATTATTTTGTTGTATAATATTAAAATCATATTTATTAATGTTGAACTTCCACTTTTCTAAATTAGTTTTTAAATATAAATATAACACTAAATAAAACTTTATAATATACTTTATTTTTTGATATTATATATATATATATATATATATATATATATATATATATATATATATATATATATATATATATATATATATATTTCAACTAGATTATTTTGTGATATAATGTTAAAATTTTATTGATTAATATTAAAATTTCAGTTTTTTAATCATTCTGAAATACATATATAACACTAAACAAAAATTCAAAATATGTTTGTGCATATATCATTTTAAAATAAGTATATAATGGTCCATTAAGATTGCATTTCAGAGGATTCTCGTGACACGTATTTGTACGTGACTCTCCAAGTGAATGGAATAATATAATTATAGATGGATTTAGGGTATATAAAGTAATCTAGGTGTAAACTTTAATAATGAATTTAATTATGTCAAGACTACTCACACATTGTGTAACATTGTAAATTATTTTGTAGAAGTTAAGGGGTTATTAATTACGATCGTGTATTTTATGTCTAGTAATTTTTATTGTTAGAACGGTTTATTTGACACTGATAGCGATAATTTTATTAGGTTTATATTTAGGATATGTGATATCTATTTTGAAGTTCATTTAAATAAATCCAAACTTATAAATTTACAAAAATTCATGTTAAATTTATGTAAAATTATGATTTCATATTATATGTTTAGTGATTCATGTGGGTGTTTTTGAATGGTTGTAAAATAAATTATTATAATTATTTAGTAAACATTAAATATATGATATTGGTGTATTTAATGGTGAAAGAATAATAATGTGAATTATATTTAAAATCAAATAAATTATTAAAAATATAATTGAAAGTATGAATTTCATTTTATGATTACTAGATATAATTTAAAGAGTGAATTTCACTATGTAGTTTTCTAATATATTTTATTAATAAAATATATTGATATTTCTGTGTAGCTTCACACCTTTCTTAGACTATCTTATATAATTAATTAAAAATTAAGTAGATAAACACATAAAATTATCCAAAAAACAAAAGAATATTTACAATAATTTTAATTATAATTGAATTTTATCAAAAAAAGAAAAAAATTAAAAAAAAAGAGAAAAGTAAAGCATAAAAAGATATTTATATATTTAAATAACTATATTCTATTACAATAAAATTAATATTTTCTAAACCCAAACTAATATTTATACAAATATAATACAAAATTTTAAAGATGTTAACAATGAAAAAATTTCATAAATATTATTGAAAAAATGTTTTATTATATAAAATATAATTTACACATCCATATATAAATATTAAATAATAATCAATGCATACTTAAAAAAATGAATAAATTAATAACAAAAAAATTACCAAATTATTTGAAATAATAAATAAATTTCAATAATAATCACTTTACATTGAAAAATTGCATACCATTATTGTGTTTGTAAAAATATGAACATTAAATTCTTTCATAATATACAAAAACACTCACAAAACAAATATGAACATTTCATACTTTCATAATATATAAAAACACTCACAAAACAACTATATAAACATTGACTTATAAATTATTTTACAAATATTCTTTTCATGTAGTCTTCTATAATATGTTTTAAGTACATAATATATCTTTCATATCATACACCATAAAATTTAATAAAATTTAATAGATCATATCATATAACAAGATAATATATCATGAATTAATTTTACACTTACAAATCACAACATATCATGTTTCCAATGATGTCCACATATCATATTTTGTATTGTAAAATATATATAATTTTATAATTTTTTTTTTTGAAAAACTATGAATTCAAGAATCCCATCGACACTTGGCTTTATGTCCTAAAATTTGAAAATCACTATAGAATTAGGTCATCCTTAGAAATTATATTATTATTATGGTGTTATTTATCTATAGTTTTAGACCCACATTTAATATTTTTATAATACTTTGTGATATACATAGTTAGTTATGAGTTTGATTATGGTGAAAAGGTTTTCAACCATCATGATAGGTTTATGTAAGGTGATGTGCATCAATATTAAGTTAGAATTTAGAGAATATCATGATTATTCATGTGTTATCATCATAAGAATTTAAGTTTGACAAATTAATTTAAGATGGTTTGATTAATTTCAATTTTTATGTAATATTTATGGATTATTTTCATTTTCTCTATGACTTGATCAGGGGATGTTCTAGGCATGGACTATGTTCACTAGTGTGGGACAACAAACATCATTTTTTTATTAGCTCAAGAACACATATTCACTTTTCAATGTCAAAAAACATAGGTTTATAAACTTTTCTTTAAACTTTCATCAGACCATAGTAAAAAAATAAGTTTATATAAAACATTAAAATAAATAATGTAGTCTACTCTCCTCATGGATGTTCGTAGCACTATACCTCTCCAATACACCATCTCTTCTTGTATCATGATACATAAAATCTTACACACATCCTCAAAAATAATAATTATCTCCCATATTGAAAAATTAAATATTCTCTTCTTCAAATACTATTTTTTACCTAACGTTGTCAACAAGGCTGTCTCCCTAAATCTATAACATCCTCACCAGATAAAACAAATTCACTATCTATAACAAATCATACTTCACCACATTAAAATTCTCACTAACCTCAAAACTATTGACCACCTTTCCCATACAACAACCACTAACAAATTCTTCTGCAATTAAAAAACAACACACACTTAATCATTCTTTCCAAAAAAAAATAAAAAATAAACACTACTCTAAATAATAATGATGTTCAATAAAAAGATGTCATACCTCAAATACAAATGCTACTATGTAATATTTTAATTTATTTTATTTTATATTTAAAAAAACAAACAAACAAACAAACAAACAAACAAACAAACAAAAATACCACTAATTTGACACAAACGATACCATATTTTCAAACATTAATATGTCAAAACATACAAAAATATTGAACCTTAAAATGCAAACATCATTTTTGAAGACATAAATTCCACAAGAAAACTTTACGTAGCATCATTTTTGTCCTGCATGGCTTTTACCTAATAAATATGGCAAAGTGTTATAAACAACAAGCCAAAAGGCATCAATTACCAATCTTCCACCTCCCTCTCGTCATCAATTCTCCCTCACTTGCTATCTTTGGTGGTCATGTATAGGGATACGAGCCATCTTCGATCATAGTCTATCCTAGGTTAGAGCTCAAATTTATAACTTGGTAGGGTGAAAATTACCTCAAAATTTACCGCCTCCAATCCCAACCCCAACCCCAATCCTCTATTTATTCAATCCCACCCCTCCATTTCAACCCTAATGCTTCCATTTTGACGCCTCTTTTAATTTCATAATCCGTCCCATGATTTTCATCTCCTCGCACTTTTTTAATGGGCAATATCTTTAACCAATCGTTCTGTTAGGATCATCTTTATATAATTATATTTCTTCTATATTTAGTTTAGAATTTGAAAAGTCATTGTTTGTTCTAATCACAATAGTTTTTCAAAGCAAATATAGACACTTTAATTTTATCATTTTAATATTGTCAAAAATTGATCGTAATTCAAGTTATTGTTAATTTTAACTAATCACTTATATCTAATCCATTTTTAAATACTTCATTTGTACACAATTATCACCACATGAAATATTATTCAACCTCATATTACATTATGACCTTGCATTGATTAATCCTATTAATTAAACTCATGATTAATTCATCGTTATTAATTTATTAAATAAATTCCTAATTAAATTGGTACATATAATTTTTTTTAAATAAAAAAATTTACTAATAATCTACACTCATCCTCCACTCCATGCCATCACATCTCATATCTTAATCAACTCTGAATTTGAAATGAAATCTTTTCTAAACACATCCAAATAAAATAATTAACTCCATTTCCAAATAGAAATAAATTAATCAACTCCATCATTAAGTGAAAAAAAAAACTCAAATAATGAGAAAACAAATAAGTTAACTCTATCATTACTCTTATACAAATTAGAAACAAATAATTCAACTTTATGTCTAAATGAAAATAATTGAGCTAAATGATTGATTGAATCTCTCTAAGTTTGAATTTTCCAATCTTGTCAAATGATCACAACCATCCATCCTTCCATATGGATATATAAAATCTACTTTTGCATTGTTTATTATAAATCATGTATCATTTACTTTTAATCCTTCAAAACATTATCTTATAATCAAAGAATATAAGTAAATATTATTGACACACTTCCAAAATCTTTCATGGATCTTGCAACCACAAATCTATTAATCACGAGTAAATACACATAAACAAAGGAAATATTCACTTGCATTGTAGGTGAAGGTAATTTGTTTATTTCTTTTATAATTAGAATATAAATTAATTATCGTTTTTAATTTTTTTCCATAAGTTTTAAATCTTAAGATACATATTTTTCATTAATATTTTTTCTAAATTATTATTATAAATATTAAATTCTTTTTAAAAATGTGTTTTGAATTTTAATATTTTATCTTTAAATTATTAATAGTTGCATCTATATGATATTGAATACAAATTTTTATAAAATATCTTTCAACATTTCATGTTTACAATTTTCAACATTTCTTTGAAAATTTGATGCTTAAAATTTTATACCAATTTTTTCAACTCAAAAAATAGATGAGAGAATTGTCTGCTTCA
The DNA here is from genome assembly GCA_037957365.1 of Torreya grandis. NCBI lineage: Eukaryota > Viridiplantae > Streptophyta > Pinopsida > Cupressales > Taxaceae > Torreya > Torreya grandis. Next base: position 2,170,905 of record JARHVA010001850.1, on the reverse strand, counting down.
ACGAAAAACTATTTAAAATTTATGAAATTATTTTTCACCATTCCATCCATGCCTAAAATTTTACACATTTTCCCACCTTAATTAAGATGTGTCAAGTTGATGATTCCATATAATATACCCCTATGTCATAGTGGTAATTTTCCACATATTTCTACATATCATGAAAACGATGTAACAAATGAATATGTTCTAGTTAAGAGATCATAAAAAAATAAGAGAATCCAAAGATCCTTATCACCATACCATCCATGATTAAAAATTTTCATGTCTTTTCCCAACTCTCTCTCTCTATATATATATATCAAATTGATGATTCCATAGAATGTACCCCTATGTCATAATGGTAATTTTCCACATATTTCTACATATTATGAAAACGATGTAACAAATAAATATGTCCTAATTAAAAGATCATAAAAAGATAAGAGAATCCAAAGATCCTTATCACCATACCATCCATGATTAAAAATTTTCATATCTTTTCCCAACTAAAAAAAATTATATATATATATATATATATATATATATATATATATAATAATTTTTAGTTAAGAAAAAACATGAAATTTTTTAATCATGAATAATATGATAATAAAGATCTTTGGATTCTCTTATCTTTTTATGATCTCATTCTCATATATATATATATATTTATATATGAAAAATGTATGCTTCTTTAAAATCTACCTCCCACTTCATCCCTCCAGTTTTCCACATATTTTCTCACCTCAAAAAGAGATGATAAATGAATGCTTACCAATAAATATCATGGTCTTTGTCACCATTGCATCCATGGCTGAATTTTTCCATATCTTTTCTCACATAAAAATAGTGATATGAAAAATTGATGCTTTCGTATTCCTAACTATGCATTTAATGTTATTAATATTATTTAAAATAAAACGTTAACCCCGTGGTCCTTCTCAAGACCACGGGAGATGAAACTACTGTAAATTTTTTGTTAGTCAGGTTTTCTAAACATGATCCTTTTATTGGTGGCTTGTTCGCTAATAACAATGACAAACTTTGACCAAGTTTATCATTTTAGCCATCTATGGAACACAACATCTCCCTAAAAAAATGTTTTCAACACCTTTTATCACCTCAAGAAGGAGATGCGGATGCCACCATAGAATCATATCTATGCTTTTTATTTTCTCTAGTATGTTTTATTTATCTTTTTAATTCTTATCCACTAGGTTCATGTAGTCCATAGAATTTAAATAAAAATGGGAATCTAGTGATTAAATGGTTTATATTTGTTTCAAAACATTATATATATATATATATATATATATATATATATATATATATTCTTTAGTATGTTTTATTTATCTTTTTAATTCTTATTCACTAGATTCATGTAGTCTATAGAATTTAAATTAAAATGGGAATCTAGTGATTAAATGGTTTATATTTGTTTCAAAACATTAAGGAAATGTGTGTGTGTATATATTTCATATACAATGTGTGATCTCAAATGAATATTATATATGTGAACATTTTTTTATGTAATATAATATGAAGTTTATAAATTCATATTTAATTTTATCAAATTAATATGAGTGAACTACTAATTAATTATAGTTTATTTTTTCAAGCACATGATTGATTACAGTGTCTAGATTTAACCTGTCTAAAACTTCTAAAAAATAAATATGCAAATTGTGTTTATAATGTGCATGTGGGCCACAAAATCATCACAAGGTTGCAATATATTTTACAAAGGCATAATAAATTCTTCATAAAATCTATTTGGCATCTATAAAATATATGTCACCATTATAATAATAAAACTAATAGCACCATTTTCTTTGCAAACATGATTCTAAATTAATTTGCAACCTATATTATATTATAATGCATCCACTAAACCATATAAAAATAACATATTCCACACAAAACATACACACTTTTAAATTACATTTATAAACTAGTGAAATCTAGCATAAGAGACCTCACCACACCCATGTGGCCAACAAGACACTGTATAATGACCATAGTATTATTATAATAATCCTAAAAAAATAACATGGCTTCCTATTTAAATATTAGTAATGATGCCAATGCATCCTAAGCTATATGGTTTTTAAACTAGATTATTTATTTTAATGCATTTTATTAGTCACTTAATTTAGACCATTTACGTGTTTTCATCATGCTAGCTCGGGGTCATAGAGTGAAAACTTTAACCATTGATATTCATTTATTCATGTGAAATTTGTGTCAATTCATGTTTATGTTCATTCAAATCTAAGGAATTTTAATCTATGAGAAATAATCTTTATCAAGTGGCACAATCATGTGGAAGCTTTGAAAATGATCATAATAAATAATATAGCATTTAATATTCCACTTCATAATTATTAAGATGAAAACTACAGGGCCACTTACACAATCACAAAAAATAACATGGCTTTCTATTTAAATATTAGTAATGACACCAATGCATCCTAAGCTATATGATTTTTAAACCAGATTATTTATTCTAATGCATTTTCTTAGTCACTTAATAATTTAGACCATCTACATGTTTTCATCATACTAGCTCGGGGTCATAGAGTGAAAACTTTAACCGTTGATATTCATTTATTCATGTGAAATTTGTGTCAATTCATGTTTTTGTTCATTCAAATCTAAGGAATTTTAATCTATGAGAAATAATCTTTATCAAGTGGCACAATCATGTGGAAGCTTTGAAAATGATCATAATAAATAATATAGCATTTAATATTTCACTTCATAATTATTAAGATGAAAACTACACAGTCACTTACACAATCACAAAAAATAACATGGCTTCCTATTTAAATATTAGTAATGACACCAATGCATCCTAAGCTATATGGTTTTTAAACCAGATTTTTATTCTAGTGCATTTTCTTAGTCACTTAATAATTTAGACCATCGACATGTTTTCATCATGCTAGCTCGGAGTCATAGAGTGAAAACTTTAAACGTTGATATTCATTTATTCTTGTAAAATTTACATCAATTCATGTTTATGTTCATTCAAATCTAAGGAATTTTAATCTATGAGAAATAATCTTTATCAAGTGACACAATCATGTAGAAGCTTTGAAAATGATCATAATAAATAATATAACATTTAATATTCCACTTCATAATTATTAAGATGAAAATTACACGGTCACTTACACAATCACAAGACCCTTTAATACATGATAATATTTGTGATGTTCATATGAACTTCTTACTTAGTAAAATATAACACTACTATCGTGACTTAACTCATAAGATTATTGGTATTTGATGGGTACTGTTGTTTTCGTCGGAACCTTTTACTTTAGTGAATGAAGTTTTCGTCGGAGCCTTTTACTTTAGTCAATGAATTATACTGCCCAGTGATAATGAACTATAAAAATTTATTTTACAATTTCCTCTGTTAAGCCTAAACGGTTATTAAATTATTTGAATTTCTCCCAATAAGATTTTTGGAAATCTATATGCATGAATCAAAAATTAAGCAAATCTACAATACTCTCCAGAACTTTAGCACTACAGTTTGCATGTAGATGGTACTGGGACGCATAACTAGTGTGACCATTAGACCATCTGTAGCATGTTTTGGTGGCCACCTACAGCTTCTGAAGCACTGACTGAGGAACCCATGCATTAGCTGCCCAAACCACCTATTTCATTAGCAAGTGACCGACATTGCACATCCACATATCACTATAATCTGATTTGTTCATAAATATTTAGAAATTCCTACACCGCTTTCCCCACTGCATACTGTGAACAACTATTATGATTAACATGTATTTATTTTACCTATTACAGTTGTTTGTTATACTATTTCCTTTTATGCATGGCACAAATAAAACTTAAATATTTCCAGATACGGGTTGTTTCTGTTGGTAGGATAGTGGTGCTACATTTCTGAATTATCATCTTCATATCTACACATAAGTGAATCATTCAAAACATTATAAGTGGAAACAAAACATAAGCAAATCCCTCGAAGGACACAAGCCTACAAAACATCAATTAGAATAGTTACACAACATTAAGTTATATAACAACCAGCCAATATCATAACAAACCATCTGTTCTTCTTCATCATTAGTAGTACTGCTCTACTCACTGCACACTACTTCCTTCATGTTTTCCTGCATTGGTGTTATGTCAATCAATGAATGATGTTCGGTATTCCGAATGCTCAGTCGTAAGGATTAAAAGGGATTGCGGGTTGCCTTTTTGTTGCATAAATTCATTTTGCTTTCGTTTGACTCCCTCAGTAAATTCCTAAGAAGGCTGCCTCATGAATTGATAGCCCAACTGAGGCCCCCCACTCCCAGTTTTCCAGCCCATCCCATCCCATCATGGCAAAGTAAGCACTTTGGCATACAGTACACTCCATATGTTTTTTTTTCGTTTTTCTTCGCTTACGTCTCTATCAGCATGAAGGATATAAGAGATTTCAAACTATCGAACTCGAATTCACTCAGCAAATACCTATTCATCTCCTCAAAACACACCGATGCACTCTAAATTTTACTACTATTTTCTAACAGGTGCGATTTTTACCTCAATGACATATCCCTCCCTTTTTCTCATTAAGTCTATCCATTTTTTTCATGCATTGTATTCAATAACCATTGCCTTCCTGTGCCTTGTCTTTTCCCTATTGCCGCATTAATCTTTCTAATTTTCCTCAATACAAAACTAAAACTAAATATTTCAATTGGATAGGATAAGGTTTCATAACCTGCTATTAGAAACACACAAATTACATATAAACAAAAACTTTAAAAAAAGAACCTAATGTTGTAGAAACTAATCTCATTCATAGTAAGAAATCATTCAAACCCCCTCCCCAAGCTTCTGTAAAAGAAACGAGACCTAGAAATAAGGCCATAAAATTAAAAGCCCATGAGTTTAAAGCCTCTACCACTACTACAATAATCAATAATCCCTTATCCTATTACCAAATGGCCACATGCCATTTACTTGTATCCATAAGATTGAAAAAACCAAATTGGAAGATACTGTTCTTAGAAATTATGGTGCCAGTTGTCGTAATAGGTTTTCTTGCCATTATAATATCTGGAATTTCGACCAGAAGCATTGTTGGTTTTAGCAGATCCTCCATTTTTAGCTCAAAAAACTGGAACAGTTTTGCATTGAGCTATGCAATGGCCAGAATGGCATTTTTTTATAAGCAAAAAGAATTTGCCAGAGGGGTCACCTGCTCACGCAAATGGCGCCCAGTGTCTTTCTAGAAAAAAAGGTACTTTTAGAAATCCATGTATTTGCAAAAATGAAAACAAAGCTATAAGTACTGATAATCACTAAAAATATTTGTATAATTTGACTTTATTTTAGTTGTTGAGGATATAGTTAAATATACGGTCCAACTAATGTGTCTTGGGGCATGTTTTTAGGTTTTTTAAATAATTTAATAAAACTAATGAATTTTTGTCATTAATAAAAGCAGAATGGCAACTCCTCTGCCACATCCACTAATTTGCGTTGACATAGACACCACTTAACATGGAGATATGCCTGTTGTGTTTTAAAGTATCATTGCCATCCTCATGTTACCACCACAGTACAACTATTTATTGTCTTATTCCACCTGGTAAACTAGTGCAGCATAAACAAAGAAACTTGATGCCTTAAATATCTTTCCATATCATTGAGATCAGGGATAAACTACAAGCTACAAGGATCCCTGATGTTAACTGTAAGGCATCAAGTTTCTTCTGATTCCAATGGCCATTATTATTTATACCCATTTTATTTGTGCGCATGGTTAATATCTAAACAAGCTACAAGGATCCCTGATGCATAAATCTTATAGAGTTAATTTGGCTATTTACATTTTAAAATTGTTTTGTACCATGATTTTTATGGTTGTATTTCATCATATCTCTTACGAGAGCCAATGTTTACATTCTAATTTATGTATTTGTATTTATATATTTTATAAAGCTGCCTGTTACATAAAGCTGCCTGCTTAACATGTTTGCATACTCAGGTGGACTCCTTCCAAGAATTTAAGTTTTTGCTCTATGGTGCAGTATTGAAGTGGTTGAATCACATGCAAGAGGAAATTCCTTAAAAAATACATTTGAGTTTAAACATGTAAACAATCTCTATGTTTCTATACATTTGATTTTAAACATGCAAACAGTCTCCATGTAAAATACATTTCAATTTTAAATAGCACTATCTAAATGGAACTATAAATAATGCATTTTGCTTATATGATATTTATATTTTATTTCATATTAACATTTTCACTTCATAGTATACACATTCTTTCCTTTTTGAATCCTCTTTAATGACTTATGTTGTTATATTGATGTTTTCTTTTGCATTAGCATTTTGTCTGGATTCCAAAAAATAGCATACCAACAAATAGCAATATGCAAACCGTTACATACTTAATCTATTCCATGACACTTGTTTGAATATTGAACCAAAATTCATATTATAATGGGTTCACATACCTCGCACAAGTAAAACATGCTCAATATCTTTGTGAGGAGAGTTTGATTCCATGACAATGGGATAGTGACATGTATGACCATTATGAACACCCTACACCACATATAAAAATGGTTAAACATTCAAGTATTTTTCACAATATAACTTAGGTTGTGATCTCATGACACGAAAGGTTCATTAAATACCTTAATTTAATCATATAAAAATATTTTTTTTGAAAATATTTTATTTATTTTGACATGCCATTTTTATTTATTAAGTTTATAAACTTAAAAATATGAGTCATGGAATCATGGACTCCACATAGTTGATGGAGTGCTCATAAAATGAATTGAGAGTAATTCTTATGTTATTCCAAATAATGGGATTTACACCATTTAGACATTTTTCTAATTTTATTATAATTAGTGAATGTTCAGAAGGAGAGATCGCACAATAGCTCAAATAATAAATAACATTAGATCTAATTTGAAAAGTAAAGAGATTAAAAAAAAATCAATAAAAAAAACTTGTCAAGACAATGCATACAACCTTCAAAAATAACATGAAGTTTCCTTATAGAATTTATAATATAGAAAAGATACATTAAATATGAATAGGTCTCACACCCATAGATGCTCAAAATAAAATCACTATAGCATAGATGCAACCATGTGCTTAATTCATTTCATCGACTACCATTATAGCTAAAATCACTATTAGCTACAACTAGCATTGGCTGCCACCCTTAAGCCATCGGATTGCACCTAAATATATGATCTTTTCATTTGAAAAGCAGTTAAATAACACAAAACACGAATCTTGCATTTCCCCCCTTCTTCAATACCCTCAAGAAGACCTAAAGTTATATATAAACGTAATATCAAATTCTATGGGTGTAAACACACTTCCAGGCAAAGATAACTTCCACCAGGTTTTACCAACCCCAAGGAAAATATCAAGAATGAATATCACAATTATGAAGAAAAATAAATATTAAAAAAATAAGACAATTTGTCTATTATTACAAAATTAAACATTCTAAAAAAGAAATGATCGTAATAAAAGAAATCTAAAAATCATCAAAGCAAAAATGCTATGAAAAAAAAGATTGATTTTCGTACCAAAAAAATTTCAAAAAAGAAAATAATAATTTAATTTAATTTGTTTTTCCCATTATTTTATTATTAATCCATATTTTTTATATTAAAAAAACTTAAACAAAAACTAAAAATTACTTTAAATAAGAGTATGGTAATCATTTTCTTCTCCCAAAACATGGTCTACTGTATAATTTTGTGTGCCCCAATTTTGTTTAATTTTCATTTCCTAAAACATGTAATAACAAGGGTCCTCTTTTCTCTTTCTATGTCCTCTTTGTAATGTAACAATATTTCATTTAATTTGGTTGTTATCTTTGTCAAAAATTATTTTTATATTAAAAAATATCATCTATTTTTTTCCTTTATTTCTCACAATGATTATTATTATTATCTGTTTATAATTTATTCAATTTCATCTTTAAACATAAAATGTAATAATTATCATAAATATTTTAACCACCTACAAACTTTTAAACCTAAAACATAATAATCATCATAAATATTTCAACCACCAATAGACTTGGAATTTTCCCAATAATAATTCCTAAATCTCTTTAATTAATATGTCCATCCTTTTTTTCCCTTGCTCATTGCTTTTCTATTTCATTTATTTTTTCCCTCTTGCTTTGTATTTTCGCATGCAATTAATTACCTATATATTTACTAGTCTTTAAACATGAGTGTTCACTTATTATAAGTGTTTAGTATTTAATGTGATCAAAATTGATAACGGAGTGCCAAATGTTGCTTAAGTTGTTTCCACTATTTTGTTGAGCAAACTCAATTACTACTCTAATAAAAATAATTTAAACTATGATCAACTTATTTTATCATCAATATGATATATTATTTATATATAAGTTAGATATATTAAGAAACTTCTATGATAATCTCAATGATAAATGAAAAATTTAATAAAAAAATCTATAGTCTATCATGGTAATAAGAATTTTACATATAAAATAAATGCCACATCAGTTTTATTATATTCATGAGTGATATAAGTCTACAATCAAACAAGCAAATAAGATGTGAGCACATGCACACACATGATCTTATATCCATGTGTGTGTGTACATATATATTCTAATATATAAACTTTCTCAATAAATTTATCGTCAACTTATATTAAAACACATATGTCCATGTAAGCCAAAGAATATAATAATAATTCCAAGATGAATCTTAACTGTCCACTAAATAGAGTCTTCACATATTAGGAAACTAAATCCTTTGCAACAACAAACAACCAATAAATAGAATACAAATTTGAAATAACAGAGATGATTCAACTAAACATATATGAGACAAACCATCATAGTTACGTAGTAAAACTGTAGGGGAACTAAGGAAACATCTACAGTGCAAGATATCAGATTTTATTAACTCCAACATGAACATATTACATGCAAACTCATCTAAGATTATATATGAACTCGTCTTATATTATATGCAAACTACATAAAAATAAATATACTTAATTGGAAAAGTAACATTATGGTTCCTCCTCTTAAAATAGAATGGAAAATGTTATTAGGACTTTCCTTCCTAAAATTGAAATTTGGTGGCATTTGTCTTCCTAAAAACAGGGGTTTGACTCCTTGAATTTTTACTTTAAGACTGCTTGTGACAATAGTGAGAGGTATTGCCCCCCAACCCCTTATCGAAAATGGGCTATAAAGCATATTAAAAAGGGATCTAATATTTAATTTTGTTATCATATATCTAATATCATAATTACACACTACAAAACAAAAATAATGTCTATATCAATATTTTTAATTAAACATGATAAATTTTTTATGAAAATAAACAATCCAATAATTTTATTATTTCTTATTTTAAATAACTGACAGTGAACAAAAACCATCACTAACATATACTTAGAATGGAGTGTTGATTAAATTGGAACTGTGAGAATCGTTGAACCAAGGTGGAGATGACAATGACCTCCCAATATAACTGTGTTGTTAAACTGATTTTTCATATGTACTTTACTAATTTTCGTCTGATATGGATGTTTGACAATTTTATTTTGTTTTCCTTTTTTTCTTTATAATAATTATGATGATGGAAGTTTCATGTGCACCCATATAATTTTATTTCGCTTTTAATATATCGAGGCGTTGAGCTCTTTCGTTTTGGAGGGGCAGGAGAAAGAGGCAAAGCGATTTGTGGAAAATATAAATTGAATAGGATAATTTATGAATGTTTTATCAAAGTTATATGTATGTATGTAGGGTCATGACATGGCAATGCCCATTATCCATTGCCCAAGATGTAGGCCTCGCGAGGATACCGCGCGAAAAGATCAACATGGGGACGAGGCATCTTTTTATATAAATTTTCTGATATCCACGTCATCAATCCAATTTTTTTGAATGTAATCTATGATTTATACTCATGTGTGATTGATATCCTCCCTGGATTTAATGGATAAATAAATGTGTTAGCTACACAGGACTTGGATTTACTATGTATAAAGGATGTGAGAGCATGTATTATCATACCTTTCATACGTTTCATAAATGATTGAATTCAATCAATGAAATCATATTTTGTAGCTGCGGATTATACGTTGTATTTATAGGTGTCATTTTTTTAATGAGTGGGGGAATTCTATGGTTTATTTGGTCGTTGGATGTTTTCTTAGCCTCTTGTTGGAATTATCTGTAGATTCCAAAGACGGATCAATGAAGAGATGTTGGTTGAAAGTCGGAAGTGTTCATCTATAAGACATTTTGGAAGGATTCATGTTGACTTTGCAGAGTGCGAGGTTGTTTCGAAAATAGACTAAGCTTTCGCTAAAGTATTGAACCTTCACAAATTTGATATGAATGTAGTATAATGCTTTTTATTTTTTAATATAGTTTCGTTTATTTTATTTTTTATTTTTTATGTTTTTTTTTTTTTTTTTTTTTTTTAAAGTATGTATTATTTTTTTGAAAAGAATAAAAATTTATTACATATGTAATAAAAATATGGATACTAAAGATATTAAGTTATAATTAATTTTAAAAAAAAAGGTAATATATGGTATATATAAATTCTAATTGAATTGAAAGATTATGTTCTTAACATATTTTAGAGTGATGAATAGAAATAATTTTTATATTATTTTTTCAAAAAAAAGAAATTAAGTTTCTCTCCTAATTCTCATGTTTTTGGTAGATTATATATTTATTTATAAGTTTAAAGTCTAAACCTCCCATTCTCCATTCTTATTACTAAACATTGCTTAATACTACAAAGACGTGTAGAAACTAAATTTCTTTTCACATTTTTTTCTTTGTTTCAAAATTCTATCAGGTTGTGCTCTTTATCTTGATATTATTAGTGCACTTTATTTTTATATTTTTTTCCTTTCATTATATTATAATTTTATAAATTGAATATGTTGATACAAAAATATGTTTTTGTGGAATTTCATTTAATTGAAGTTACTTCAATTTTAGAATTAAGACCAACCAAAACTATATCTTTCGATTCCTTGATAATAGGATTATATAAAACATATCTTTGATGATTACAACATACATTTAAAGTTGAAAATTAAATACAATTCATCATTTTTTGAAGTGAATAATGTACCATCTTTGCAAGAAAAAATGTAATATACCTTTATTGAAATCTGTTTTCCATGTTTTCCTTGTTTTATGTGGCAATTGGCATTTTTATTTTTTCTTTAAATTTTTTTTATAACACATTTTAAATAAATGAAGGCACTTGATCTAAAAGTATCAATTGCAAGAAATATACAAGTTGTGCCATTTATCTTGATATCACTTTCTTTTCATTGCATTTTACCTTTACAAACTCAACACGCTGACATAAAAATATAGGTTTATGTGAAACTTCCTTTAAATGATGTGTCTTTAGACTTAGAATCAAGACCAATCGAAACTCTCTCCTTCGATCCCTTGGTGGCAGGATTATATAAAAGTGTATCCTTAAAGGTTTAAACACACATTCAAAAGATGGTAATTAAATGAAATTCATCTCTTTTTAAGCAAATAATGTATTTACTGCACAAACCAGCATGTGTTTTAATTTTAATTGAAATTTATTTTCTTTTTTATGATGTGATAATTGGTATTCAATTTTTTTTCTAGAATTTTGTTGATGTAAATGTGAAAATAAATAAAGATAATTATTATTTATAAATATGTTATATTTAATTGAAAACTATACAAATGATTTTTATAATGTGACAATTATAATTTATCTATTTCTATGATATTATTATGATTCTTCATATTAAAAAAATATGATTCATGTTTATTTATATTTTATATATAATCATCGAAACCACAATAATTCATTAATAAAATATTTTGAAATTTAAATATTTATTTTTGATAGTATTGATAAATGTCATCTTCTGATATTAAGATCTTTTGACATTCGTACAACTCAATTACATTAAATAAGATATTATTTGCCAATTATTTTCCTATTTCATATTTCATATATATCAGCTATGTAACATGGTATATCAATTATATAAAAGAGGAAAAATTTATTTGTTGTAATCAAACTATGTTTTGAATTATTTTTCATAAAAAAAATATTACCATCTCTTTCATTGTTGAATATGTTTTCTTTGGACATTACATATATAAAGATTTTTTTTTTTTTTTAATTACAAATTCCTCCTATGCATAATGTTTACAATGTAAACATTAAAAAATGAATCCTATGCATATATTATTAATTAAGTTTTATTTTTAAATTTTTTTTGTGTTTGTTGATTAGTTGTTTAAATTAAATGATATATATAATTTTTTTACATATATTACTAGTTAAATTATATTTTTAAAATGTTTATGTGTTTGTCTATTACTTGTTTAAATTAAATGATCTACATATTTTTTTGACATCAAATATTTTATCACCTTTTGTCTAATAACCTAAAAAATTAATTATTTTTTAGTGCAAAACACTTCAATTTATTAAAATTTATTTTCCATTTAAAATAGCTCATTTATTTACTTTATAGAACTTTATTTTCTATTTAAAATAATTTCAATTTTAAAGTTCATTACTTGCATTTTAATATCATATTTTAATTATAACCAAAACGTTGAATAATAATAATAATAATAATAATAATAATAATAATAATAATAACAATAATAATAATAATAATAATAAATAATTACAATTTTTTTCATAACTTCTTATTTCAACAAATTATTTTTATATTTTAATATTAAACCTTTCGATCTGTTTTCACTCTATTTATCTATTGATATTTCCATTTCATCTTAAGGTGATATCCCTTTTCTCTTTCCTTGTCCTCTTTCTAAAGTAGCAATCCTTCATTTAACCAGATAGTCATGTTTGCCACCCAAATAAATAAATAATAATTTTATATTAAAAATGCCAGCTATTTTCGTCATTATTTCTTAGGGAAGGTCATTGTATTTTTATCTATTTTTCATTCATTCAATAAACATAAGTGCAATAATCACAATAAATATTTCAACTAGCTATGGACTTGGGGTTTTCCCTACAATAATCCCCGAGTCTCTTTCATGAACGTGTCCATCTATTTTTCCATTGTTCATTGCTTTCCTCTTTCATTTATTTGTTTCCTCTTGCTTTGTATTTTCACATGTAATTAATTACCCAATATTTTTACTATAGTATTTAAACATGAGAGTGTTCACTTATTTTAAGTTTCTAGTATTCAATGTGATTAAAGCTAGTTACTGAAGTTGTTACCACCATTTTGTTGAGCTGACTCAATTATCACTGTAACAAAAATAAATCAAACTATCATTAACTCATCTCATCATTCATAAGATATTGTTATTATTATTATAATCCTTGTACAATTTACGTTTAAATTAGATATATTAGGGAATTTCTATGGTATGACAAAAATAATTTCAATGATAAAGAGAACTAACAAAAAAAAATCATAGTCCATCATAATTAAGCTAGAGGTTTTATACAGTGGTAAAGGCCTGGAGATTCATCTCATAAACGATAAGGCAAAGGAATATTCCGTTTCCACCATTCAAACGCAGACGCAGAGTAGATTACCGATGAAGGTAGCTGGTATTGATTGTCCAATGGGGGTGATGATGCATTCCCTGATGGAAACATGGATGAGGAAGTCCAAATCTGGGGGTGCACAGCTCGATGGAGGCGGATGGAGATACGAAGGTTCAAACTGGTTTCTACCAATGTAACAATAGCATCATCGGGGCAAGCAACACGAGACTTAAACTTAACGCCTTCAGCACACCTTGTTGTTATTATACTACGAGGAAGAGAAGAGAAAGAAGATGGGAGTGCAGTGACAGAAAAGGTAACGGGATCTGTCAGTTCGTCGCTGCCGTTGGTTTTGATGTCAAGAAATAGCTACAGCAAGAGGTGCCTGTAGCATGGTGTTGTGTCCATCTGTGATGGAAGATAGGAAATGGAGAATACGTTGAGGGTCTTCTATCACTTTTACAGTGTGTTGGACAGACATGGCGCATCAAGGTACGTCGGAAAGAAGATCCACTTGCCATGTCCACAGCTATTGATGATAAGAACAAGTAAAAATGGTCAATCGTCGTTTTCTTGTTGTATGTCATATAAAGATTTCTATGTATGTTGTGAAGCATTATCAAAGATTAAATAGTGCACTCTTTATTAAATAAATACTAAATGAGACTGCAAAATATATAAGTATAATGAAAGCCCATAAATCTCACTGTCTAAAATGTATAAATATCTATATTTTAATTATTTTTTTGGAGGCTTATATGATGGGACAAAGCCTTATATCTATCTCACAAATGATAAGGAAAATGAATATTCCATTTTCACTATTCAAACGTAGTGCAAATTATCGAGTTTAATGTCCCCCAAAATCATGGAAACGAGCGAAGGTAGCTGGGATTGCTGTCCAGTGGGGGTGCTAATACATTCCCTGATGGCAACATGCTTGAGGAGGTCCAAATCTGGGGCTTTGCTGCTACCCCCATGAGGAAAGGGAGGGTGTGGCTATAGCATGGGACCTCAACCATGAATTGGAGGTGGGGCATATGGATGATCGATGTTCATCATTCTCGGCCTAGGGCTCATGCCAAGAGGAAGAGGAGGACCATGCTTGAACTGAGGATAAAAGATAATGCATAAACCCCAATAACAATCTCACCATTAAACAACACCCACATAAAAAATACTGCACAAAAACCCAATAACACTCTCTCCGCAAATAAGGCACAACAAAACATATTTACTCTAAAAAAAATCTATATGATTAAGGGAAGCATAGGAATCCACTAATGCATGCTCTATAGAAACTCAAAAATAATTAGACTTTTATACCATGATCTCTTTCGAAATGTTGGCGAACACTGCAGACACCACTTTGGTTTTATTAATGTTCTTCTTCTCATTCCCATTCCCAATTAAAATCCCATTCTTCGATGACAACTTCAATTTCTTACCATAAAAAGCACACAATGAAGATGAACAAGGCCCAACAAACACTCTTCCTCCCTATTGCAGAGCATTTAAAGGAGGAAAACCCCATCGATAGCCATATGTGTCATTTTTGTACGCTGAACTTTAACACTCTAGAGAGCCAAATACTAGTGAACACACAAGTGGGTACACCCCAATTGTCTGTGTGCCAAATTACAGCCCATCTACAGAGTTGAATAGGATCAAACATTCAAGTGGGTACAGACCAATTATCTCTGTGCTTAATTTTACCCCTTCTATAAACCCAAAATAGAAATGGGTACACACTAAATTATAGAGTCACTTTTTGACAAGCATTAACCACACTCCTAACTTTTATGTTAATCCATCTAAATATATATATGATCCCTTTCTCTTACCCCCACCTCCACTGCACCAATGATTTAATCTCCAAGTAAATCACCTCAGTTTTGTCATATGCACTACCACCTTAGTTTGTCCTTTGCTAGGATCAATAAAGGTAAAATGAAAGCCATGTATTCCTAAAATTTTGCTTATTATGAATGGTGGTTACTATTTTTTGGGTAAAAAATTATTGATTTACCTTATAAGTGTTTGACGTCATTGCTACACCTATCCACATTTTTTAACAAGATTATGTATGTTGTGCCAAGTTGTGAAAACATTGCTTGCCCACTTAGCCATACCGATGATACCTGTAATATGTGTTCGTTCCTCACTTTCATGGCTTCCAAAAAAGAAATAGATGAAGAGGCACATGTTATATCATGTGCACACACCTTCAGTTTTGGCATTGTAAATGCCTTGGAAGCCCCAAATTATGGTGGTCCTATTCATAGGAGGGCGACCCACAATCTATACTTAAATGTTTTTTTTGGTAAGTATTAAATATTTTATCTCCAATTAATGCCCCCAATGTGGGGATTATAGAGGAGTTAATATTCATAACAAAATATACAACATTATCCAAAACTACAATTATAGCATTGTAAATTAAGTTACATGATAACAATCAACAACCATTCCTTAAAAGGAAGGTTAGAAAGATTATTTGTTTGCCATGTAAGTTAAGATTTTATCTTCATTGTTACATATTTGTGTGGGTCCTCATTTCATTTAGGTGCACATTTACTAAGAATGCATTTTTTGTGCCCACTATCTAAGCAACAAATGGCACCTACCCTTACCTTATGATTGGATTAAAGTCAAATAAAAGAGGTTAAGAAGGAAATAATAACAACCAAGTGTCAATAAATTAAAATAACATCTTGCATGACATTGAAGGCCTCAATTTTGTTGATGAATTTTTTATCTCATTATCATGTTTAGTAAATAATGATGAGTCAACGTGCTAATTAACCTCTAAACACTAAGATGACATGTTAAAAATGTAGGTGTCAACAAATATTATGAAGGTGAAGTCATGTGTTATAAGATATACAATGGTTTCTCTTCTCACTAGTAATCTATAGAGATTGTAATTGTTAATGACAAACCCAAAAGATAATAAAAATATCGATTGAACTAGATCCCAAGCCTTGATTTGTTTAAAATATTGAAATAGGGTCTCATGTGTTAGGAAACTAGATATTTCAGAGCAACAAATAATTAATAAATAGAATACAAAATTGAAATAATAGAGATGATTCAACTTTAAAACATGTATAAGAAAAAAAATACCAAAATTACATGATAAAACTTTAACATAACTAAGGAACATCCATGATGTAAGATATCAAACTTTATTAACTCCAATATGAATAGATTGAATGTGAACTCATCTTAAATTATATGTGAACCCATATTAGATTATATGTGAACTCCACAAATATAAATATATCTAATTGGTGATGCACCATTAGGACTCCTCTTAAAATAGAGTGAAAAATGTTATTATGACTTTAATTTCTAAAAATATATTTTAATGGAATTCATATCCCTAGAAATATGGGTTTGACTCCTTGAAGTTTTACTTCAAGACCTCCTATGATAATAGTGGGTGTGTGTTGGCCTCCCCACACCTCATGTCAGGGAGTGGGCTAAAAAACATACTGTAAAAGGATTCAATAATTAAAACTTTGTTATCACATATATAACACCATAATGACACACTACAAAATGAAAATAATGTTTAAATCGATATTTTAAGTTCAGCATGATAAAATTTTTATAGGAATGGACAATGCAATAATTTTTTATTTTGTATTTGAAATAACTGAGTGAAAAAATACCATCACTGGTATATACTTACTATTCATGGGTATTGATTAAGTTTCAATTATGAGATGTTTTGAATCAAGGTGGGGATGACAATGGCCTCCCAATGTAAGTGTGTTGTTAAACTTATTTTTCATTACTATTTTACTATTTTTTTTGTTACATGGATGTTTGATACTTTTGTTTTGTTTTCCTTTTATCCTTATAATAATCATGATCATGTCAGACTTCACGTGGACCCATATAATTTTAGATTATTTTATTTTGATTTTAATTTATTGGAGCGTTGAGTTCTTTCTTTTTTGAAGGGCAAGAGGGAGAGTCAGAGCAATTTGTGGAAAACATAAATTGAATAGGAAAATATATAAATGCTTTATCAAAGTTATATGTATGTATGGGGCCATTCGATGGTAGTGCCCATTATCCATTGTGATCCATAAAATGTTTTTTCTTTGAAAATAATTTATAAAATTAACTAAAGAATTGATGGGAAGGGAAATATTCATGCTTCAACTCTGTAAATTGATTTTATCTTGTTTGGATTTCAAATTGGATTGGATTCCTTTATAACTAGCATTACCTAACCTCCCTCCTACATTCTGGGTGGATTTGATCCTACAAAGTATTGTGATAATTTTTGGTATGTTCATTACTATTGACTATGCTAACCACTCTTGTAAAAGGATGATTTTATCTAGACTTTGTGTTATACTTGCTGTGGACTAGACTTTTACTAAATATATTCAGTTTAAATCCACTATGGGATCTTGGAACCAAATAATTATGTTTGATAGGGATAAATAAATTTGCTCAAGTTGTAATAAATTTGGTCATCTCAAGATTTCTTTAACAAAGCACCAAAGAGTCCATAATTATAACCTCAACTTGGAGAATCATAATGCTTATTAAGGGTTCTATAAGTATGATGGGGAAATCTTGAATCTTCCTCCTAACAAAAGTTTTATAAAAAATAGGAGTCAAGAAGATTTGTAACACAATATGAGTTTGAATAATATATAGAGCCTATCATAATTTGTTTTGTTGGTTCTTGTTTCTAGTTTTTGGCACTCCTATTTTACTTTTGGCCTCTTTTTGTTTCTTCAGTGATCCATCTTTTTTTTATGGGATTGGGTCACTTTTGTGCTCTAAGGGCCCTCCATGCTTAGTATTGTGGGGTATTTTTGTTTGGTTGTGTTTTTATTTTGGTAACTTGGGCCTACTCGCAAGCCCTGAAATGGGTTCCTTTCTTGCTCCTATTGGCTTTATCTATTTTTTGTAATTTTGGAGAGACCCACAACTCCCATTGTGGCCAGCCTGGATTCCACACCATTTAAAGGTTGGTTCATCTTAATCCAAAAAAATTATAGACTCATTTTATTCCCTTACAATTTTTATAAGATAATCATGATAAAGGAAATTACTAATATCCAGGGGGTTGTGAATCATTGGGCCTTTCTCAATGACGGGCATTTTATGTCACTAAATGCTTACATTAATATATGGTATAATAGGAATACCAAATTATATGATTTTTTAAGACATTATGTGCAGATTAACCTCTAACTATAGTCTCTTTCATTGTTTTTAAATATTAATCAAAAATTCAGAATCATTTATAATAATGGAATAATAGGAAATTATTAATTGATATGATAAACTATATAATGGAGTAAAGTACAATCAATTTTTATAAGAGTTATGGTAGAGGCATTTATACTCAGGGAAATAAACCTTAAATTCATCCCTGCATCTTTTTGATGACATTCGGATCATATTGAAATAATTGTCATCCATTTTCTCCTCAAATCAATGACTTACACATACACAGATAAACCCTCCATTTTCAAACAACATGCATGAGTATGTGGTAGGTAAAAATATCATTTATGCCACTATGTAATAGAGAAACAACTTCATTTTTCATCTATTTGAACAACACATTGATGTCTAAAAGCATCATATATGAGCTAGTATAGCAGCTTGCCAATAGTATTTAATGCATCAGCACAGACAAGAAATGGAAAAATTTAGTAATTTATACAAAAAATATCAAAACACATAATTAAGATATGTAATTTCTAATCAATTTCCATACCACATAGCCCAGCCACACCTTGAGAACAAGTAAAGTCACTTGACGAGTTAGTTGCCCCACCTAACTAACCTTTGTGATTTGTGCCTAAATGCTAGGCATATATGCACATGAAATTCAAATGAGTGACATATTTTCATAGCTCAGAGGTACTTAAGTCTAAATTGTTGCCCCTATATCATAGAGGGAAAATACATATAGATGAAAAAAAATATACTTATATTAAACAAACTAGTAGACATACTTGCATTGTTTTTTATTGTTTTTGTACACAAATTATTTTTCAATACAATAGGTTTTGTCTTAGAACCACTAAAATAATATATATATATATATATATATATATATATATATATATATATATATATATATATATATATATATATATATATATATATATATATATATATATATATATATATATATATATATATATATTTAGATGTTTATGGAGTGGGAATTGGAATCACCACCCTTCCCCACACTCCACCATCTCCTTATACTTTAGCTCCAACAATATTTGGTGTTGCCATGTTGTACACTGGAAGAACATCTACCTAAAATATTATATATATTAGAATAATAGATATATAACAAAAGGAATTAAAACATAATAGATAGTTGAAGAAAATGTTCCAATGCTCTTAGATATAATGGAGGGATATTTTGAAGAAGCTCACTTGCCTTTCTTCAGACTATAACATGTATCAAGATAAGCAATTTAACAGGGGTTGTGCGAGGAGGTAAACATATGTTGGGCTAGAAGTCACATGCTCTTCCATTGAAAATGGGATCACCAAGATGAAATTGAAGGCAAAAATTTATGTTGAATATCAAACCAAATTCCTAATGAGAAAATAATTTTATTTTGGGTAATTTATTGTTGCAGTAAATCCTTTTTATTTTTGCAAATAAACTGACCTAAACTGAGCAGTTTATAGTGAAAATATATTCAAATAGTTGGTAAGCCCCAGCTATTGTTTGTGGGTCTCTCCTCTTGTCTTTCCCATTTCTAATGCTCTTCATGCCCCAACTGCTCCTTATGATGCTCTCCACCATTGTGTCCTAATT
This sequence comes from Torreya grandis, assembly GCA_037957365.1. NCBI lineage: Eukaryota > Viridiplantae > Streptophyta > Pinopsida > Cupressales > Taxaceae > Torreya > Torreya grandis. The sequence continues at coordinate 2,150,517 of JARHVA010001850.1, read as the reverse complement.
CTTGATATCCTTCATGTCATAGTTGATCCTTCCAACCTTGCCCACCTTTGCTTCCACCTACAATGGGCACCATAAAAATATAGGTACAACATCAACATTAAGGATTTGATATTATTTCCTCCTTGTGATTAACAAATATTTACTTGACAGTCTATCAACAAATTCAAAGTAGCCCAATGGATCTATGCCCATCCACATTTTAGTAGATTAGCAAGACTATGAGCATGAAATTTGTAAAAAAAAAATATTTACCTTCTACAATTATTTTATGGGATTCCACTATCTTGTCTCCTATTACACCAGGAATCACATGTCATATTTTATGCTTTTCCTAATATTTATTTTGGTTTACACTAATACAATATCAAATTAGATACAACTTTACCTCCTATGATACAAACTTGAAAACACACAATCTTCTCAACTTCCTCTTTTACTGTGACTCATGGCAATCTACACTAGCTATGACTTCAATTGGCATGGCATGCTAAATTATCTACATGCACAAACAAACATATAGATGTGTGTCCTCACTCGCCTCAATAGATAACATGCCATTTATTATTACTGGTTGATAAATTGGTTTCATTATTTAATCAACTTTACATTATTTTTTCTTTATTTTATATTTATCATTTCTTTATTCCTTAATTTGTTTTTACCAAAGTTCTTCATGATGGGTTAATTCCTCATATATTATATTTAAAACTATGTTAGAATAACTATATAATATTAATTATATAATATATATATATATATATATATATATATATATATATAATTAAATAAGATGATATTTATATATATATTATATAATTAATGTTCAATACAAAAAATATTATAATTTATATTATATAATACTTATATAATAAATAACGTCACACACACACTCATACATGCACACACGTAAGCACACTCACGCACGAGTGCGCGCGCACACACACACACACACAAGAATGATCAAGATTTAAATCACCATGTAATGCTTTCATGTACGATAGCTTGCATTCTTCATGGAAAGAGATAGTGTCTTTGTCTGATCTCTATGTCAAAAAAACAAGTCCATTGGTTTCATTCAGGGACCTATGTATTGGATGGTTGAAGAGCCCAACATGTTGTGGTCGATCCAACTGTGGGTGATTGGGTTTAGTCTTGGTGATTGTAATTGAAAAATTGTTTTCATTATAATGATACTAAATAAAATAGAAGCCACCAAGATCATATAAATATTGGAGTTGTAAATGCTCTGACCATTTGTTATTATTTTTCTTGGCCATCCATCAAGGTGATCAAACATGGTGTGATGTGGTTGACGAAAAGTCATTTTCATATTGTACTTAGGCATAGTATGTGCTAATAATCATCAACATTCCAATTCTAAATATCTATACAAAAGAGTCATCTAGATTTAGTGATAGATTGCATTTGTGCTCATTGGGCTCTAAGCTGATGTTTAGGTATTTAGAATATGTATGGATTTAAAGGTAGCTATTGGATTTATATGACTTGCATCAATCAAAAAGGGGAACATAGCTTACATGGTGGTAGGTTCTTTGATTGAATGTTTGTTATCATGAAGGGTAAATGAGGATAACATGATGTTGATTTGATTAATGAGTCTTAATTACACACATGCATACCTCAGTTACCCTATTCGATCCCTATCGACATGCATATACTCCCCCTACAATATTCACAAACCCATATATGTGATGGAAAATCTTAGTTTCTAGTAAAGGATTCCTAAACAATAGAATAAATTATTCTTCCTACATACAAATTTTGTTGCTGTTTGATTCATCTCATGGTTTTGTAGATGCTCAACAGTTTTCAACATCAATTTCCATGCCCAACTAGTAGCTATTTGATGTTGAAATGATCGGTCGCCTGATATGGTGAGGACCTGAATGTGGGATTGTAACACTAACCATTTGTGATTATTTTTCTCGAGCATCTACTGAAGTGATAAATGATGGTGTGATATGGTTGACAAAAAATAGTTTCCACACTATACTTAGGCATGATCTATGCCAACAATCATCAACAATCCAATTCTAAACCTTCATGAGAAATGTGTCATCCAAAATTTTTGGTATATTACCTTGGTGTTCCTCGGGCTTTGAGCTTCTACCTAGCTCTCACAACCCTATGATGCTACCACTTTGTAGCATCTCGAGGACTGCCCTAGGTGTTGCCATGTGGCGATAACCCAAGCTCTCGAGGCCTAGGTAGTTGGCTTTCCTGAGCTACTATGATGTTACCACTTGGTAACATCCTAAAGATGAGCCCAGATGCTGCCAAGTGGTAGCAACTAGGATCCTGGGGCCTGGTGCAATTGGCTCTCTTGGAGATGGACCTAAATGTTGTCAAGTAGTAGCATCCTGAGATACCAGGGCCTAAGGCAATTGACCTTCCTTGACAATCGTGACCCCATGATGCTACCACTTTGTATTATCTTAGGGACGGGCCCCAGATGCTACCAAGTGGCAACAACCTAAGAGTGGAAATGGCCCACACAAAACATATGCCAAGGAAGCCCACAAAAGAATCCATTTATTTGTTCATCTTGTTGCTTGAGAGAAAATGTATTCGATTGGTGATCATTTAAAAATAATAAGATAGTTGGTAAGTTTAATTTGCATGCCTTATAGGACACCCACACCATACACTTAAAATAGAAATATACTTTGTAAATAAGAAAAATACACTTACCAATTAAAATCACAAAAAATAAATATATGTTTCTTCCGACATAACTTATAAAATAAATATGTTAAACATTTGCAGGGTAATGTTGAATATTTGACCGCCATTAAAAAAATATCATGACAGGTAGTGTCAACGGTAAAATTTAGGGCTTGGTAGGATACCGCGTGAAAAGATCAACATGGAGACGAGGCATCCTTTTATATAATTTTTCTGATGTCCACGTCACCAATCCAATTTTTGTGAATGCATTCTATGATTTATACTCAGGTGTGATTGATATCATCCCTCGTTTTAATGGATAAATAAATATGTTGGCTACACAAGACTTGGATTTATTATGTATAATGAATGTATAAAGGATGTTAGACCATGTGTAGCAGTAGTGTAGGATTCATACGTTTCATAAATGATTGGAATCAATCAAAACCTGAAATCATATTTTAGTACGTGCGGATTATACGTTGTATTTATAGGTGTTTTTTTTTTAATGAGTGGGGGATTCTATAGTTTTTTAGTCCTTGGATTGGTTTTCTTATCCTCTGGTTGGAATTATCTATAGATTCCAAAGACGGATCAATGAAGAGATGTTGGTTGAAAGTCAAAAATGTTTATCTATAATTTCCTTTTCTTTTTTGTAAAGACATTTTGGAAGCATTCATGTTGACATTGCAGAGTGCGATTGTTTCAAAAATGGATTAAGCTTTCGCTGAAGTATTGAATCTTCACAAATTTGATATGAAAGTAGTTTAATGCTTTTTATTTTTTAATATAGTTTCTGATTTATTATTTTTTAATTTTTGGTGAAAGTATGTATTTTTTTTTTATTAAAGAGTAAAAATTTATTACATGTGTATTTAAAAAATATAAGTAGTGTGAAAGTATACATCTAGAAAAGATATTAAATTGGTTTTTTTTTTTTTTTTTAAAAAATTTACAGCATATATAATTTTTGAGTGGATGAAAAGATTATATTATAACATATTTTAAACTGATGAATAAAAATAAATTTTATATTATCTTCTGGAAAAAAGGAAATGAAGTTTTTCTCCTAATTTTCATGTTTTTATCAGATTATATATTTATTTATAAATTTAAAGTCTTAACTTTCTATTCTCCATTTTTATTATTAAATATTACTTAATATTACAAAGACGTGTAAGAATCAAATTTATTTTTACAATTTTTTTTTTAAAATTTCAAAATTCTTTTTAGTTGTGCTCTTTATCTTGATATTAATTTCTTTTCATTGTATTTTACTTTTATAAATTGAAATGATGATATGAAAATATATTTATATAGAATTTCATTTGACTCATGTTTCCAGATTCCTTAATGATGAGATCATATAAAGCATATCTTGAATTTTTGCAACATACATTTAAAAATGAAAAGTAAATACATTTCATCATTTTTTTAAAGTGATTAATGTATTGGCTCTGTATGCGAAAATATGTTATAACTTTATTAAAATCTATTTTCCTTTTTTTGATGTGGTAAATGGTATTTAAAATTTTCTTTACAATTTTTTTGATAGCACATTTTAAATAAACAAAGGCATTTATCTAAAAATATTAATCAGAAGAAACATATAGTTTGTGCCATTTATCTTGATAGTATTTTTTTTTTTCATTGTATTTTTACTTACAAACTCAACTCAATACATTGATATAAAAATATGTTTATGTGGAATTTCATTTAATTGTTATGTCCTTAGTATTATAATCGAGACTAACCGAGACTCTCTCCTTACATCCCTTGGTGGTGGGATTAGATGAAGTGTATCTTAAAGGTCATAACATACATTTAAATATGGAAATTAAATGCAATTCATCATTTTTTGAAGTAAATAATGTATTTTCTACACAAATCAGCACGTGTTTTTACTTTAATTAAAATTTGTTTTCCTTTTTTTGAATGTGGTAATTAGCATTCAATTTTTTCTCTAAAATTTTATTGATGGAAATGTTTAAATAAATTAAGACAATTTACATAAATATGTCCATCACCAAAAAAAAGTTATGAAAAATATGTAAAATTTAATTGTTATTTAAAAATATGTTATGTTTAATTAAAAACTATAAAAATTATGTTTATAGTGTGATAATCAAAATTTATCTATTTCTACGACATCTTATGGACTCACATAAAAATCCATATTTTATATTTATTTATATTTTATCCATAATCATCAAAACCATAATGATTCATAGATGGAATATTTTAAGATTTAAATATTTCTTTTTTATAGTATTGAAAAATGTCATCTTGTAATGTTGAGATCTCTTGACATTCATACAATCTAATTAAGTAAAATAAAATATCATTTGCCAATTATTATTTTTAGTTTATGTTACACATGTATCATCTATATGATAGGATATATCACTGATATGAAAGAGAAAAGAGTCATTTGTTGTAGTCAAACTATGTTTCAACTTATTTTTCATAAAAAATATTGCCATCTCTTTTATTTGCTGAATATTTTTTCTTTAGACATCACATAAAGTTTTTTTTGGTACTACAAATTATTATGATGTATAATATTTATAATGTAAACACTAAAAAAATTATATATATATATATATATATATATATATATATATATATATATATATATATACTTATATACTTTTACTCATCATATTTATAATTTTTTAACTTTGGATGTTTCTTCACCTTTTTTTTAATAATGCCAATAATAATAATAATAATAATAATAATAATAATAATAATAATAATAATAATAATAATAATAATAAATTATTTTTAAAAAAAAATTAAAATCACTCATTTGTTTAGTTTATAATATTTTATTTTATATTTAAAATAATTTCAATTTTAAAAGTCATTCCTTACATTTCAATATTATATTTCACCTATATTTTAATCCCAAAATGAGAATCATTATGCCAAACAATTACAAATAACATTGAATAATATAAAAACATAATTTTTACATTTTTTTTTCCCATAACTTTTTATTCTAACAAATTATTTTTTTAATTTTAATATTAAATCTTTCACTTTGCACTCTATTTAACTAAACAAATTATTAATATTTTTTTAATATTAAATCTTTCACTCTGCTCTCACTCTGTTTACCTATTGAGAAATATCAATTTCATCTTTAGGTGTAATTGTTTATTAATTATCTTTTCCAAAAAAATAATAATAATAAAGAGAAGTAAGAAACGTTAAATTAGAATTGATAACGTATCTTTGGATGTGATTGCTAAGCAATTTTCTTTTTGGAAGAGAGAGAGAGAGAGGTGAAGAAAAATAATAAAGAAATTTAGAAAAAAAATTATAGTCAATAATGTGAAGTTAAATTTTATGGTCAGCTATATTTGTCAAAGTCAAATTTAATAAAAATTATTGATTTAAAATTGCTATTCAAATTAAATGGGTTGTAGTCCAACACTGAGGATGATAGTGTAAAAGGTGCTGCCTAACCATCCATCAAGATACAAATCCCAAAAACTACTAAAAAAAAATGAGACCAAAATTACACTCTAAATAAATTTGACAGAACAAATAACTCTCAATTCTTGACACTAAACCAAAAAAACACTTCCTACATCTAATCTAATCTATATAAAAACAAATTCCATCCCAAAAAATAAAAATTAAAAAAAATTAAAAAATAAAAAAAATTACCCTTCAAAAGCAAAAGGTAAATATATATTTACAATTTACTTAACAGAATTTGTCAGAGTCTACCGAAATTTCATGCATTCATCCCATACGGTCTCCATCTAAATTCTACTAATTTGAACGGTTAAAAAGGCTAAATACATTCAGAAGGCCGTCAAATGTAACCCATCCATGTCGATACAATTTGAGAATCTGATTCGGTCAATCCTCGCCCTGCGATTTTACGTTTGACGACGTTAACATGTCTTCAACGGACAGCAATGCATTCTCTGTACTAGTCGAAACGGTAGCAAAGCTGCAGGACGCATCCGGCCATACAAAAGCCGGCATGAATTGCAGAACGAAAGGAGGGGGCATGTTCCTAGCCAAAATCTGCATCACCTGTCGCATTGTGGGGAGGTCGCTGGGATTTGGAGTCGAGCAGGCCAGTCCCACCAGCAACAAACAAATAATGTCGTCGCCGTTAACATGGCCCTCGTTATTTGGCATATCCAAGCGACTGTCCGCTGTCTCCATGAGTTTATTCTCTCGGTAGAGCTTCCACACCCAACTTACCAGATCTGGCGCATCTTTAACTTTGGAGGGCCTTCCACAGGCCACTTCAAGCGCCACGGCACCGAAACTAAACACATCGGATTGCACCGTGGCCTGCCCCTTGTGAGAATACTCGGGGGCAATGTAGCCGATTGTTCCCGCCACAACGGTCGATGTATAAGACGTCCGGTCCCGTTCCAGCAGACGGGCGAGGCCAAAGTCACCGAGACGGGCGTTGAAGTCCGAATCCAGCATTATATTGCTGGCTTTGAGGTCCCGGTGGACCACATGGTGCTGGCATTCCTCGTGGAGATAAAACAGTGCAGAGGCCACTCCAGAAACGATGGTGTACCTCTGTTTCCAATCTAGAAAACCCTGATATATATGCGTATCAAGGCTTCCATTGGGCATATATTCGTACACCATCATCAGATGCCCTTTGTCGTGACACCATCCCAGCAGCGGCACCAGATTTCGGTGGCGCAGCTGGTTGATTATGCCGATCTCTGAGATGAATTCTTCTTTTCCTTGCTCGGACTCTTTGAACATGCGCTTCACTGCGACCACGGCTTTGTCTTTGGGGGATATTCCTTTGTAAACGGCTCCATATCCGCCTCTTCCAAGCTCCGTTCGGGCGCTGAAATTGTTTGTGGCCTTCTTGAGGTCTTTGTATCTGAACTCCCGCGGCAGGCCGGGGAGATTCTCAAAGGCGGTTGCCATCATCGCGGCTTCTGCACGAGATTTATGGTACTTCATGCACAGCATCACGACACCAACAGCCGCAACAAATGCCACAGACAGACCAACACAAAGCGAAATGACTAATTTTGCAGATGAATAAGATTCCGCGAGGTCGGATGTCGCGGTTTCGATTGTCAGATTCCACGAGAGCACGCAGTTGAGCTGCGCTGCTTCACCAGTGGAAGAGGAAAAACCAAAATAAGCATTCTGATCGAGAACGCCATCCAGGGGGATAAAAGAAGAGAGTGCGGGCTGTGACGGCATCAGATCAGGTCATTTTGCGACATAAACGTCCAGTAGCCTTTTATTGCCGTCGTACTGAATCCACGCCGTCACGTTGTAGTCCTTACCGCCCTTTAAATCGATCTGAAATTTTTTGAGGGACACAAACTTTGTGGAATTGATGTGATTAACATTAATTCCTACGTGGTTGCCGTCAGGATCATTTGTGCCATCGTTCTTTCTGGTATCAAACTCAACTGCCACAATCTGATTCCTCTTATTTCCATTCGTCGAAGAGTTAAACAAACCCAACCAATGGCCATGGCTGTTATCAGATTTCGTAACTGAAGAACCGGAGACTATAATAAACGCCAAACCCTCTCCGCCAGGCTCATCCACAGGTGAAATATTGAGCACGAAGGATGTATTGAAGGACGCAAGGCTATTCCCCCACGAAGGTTTTCTCCATATGCTGTAACTGTTCTTCAAGATCACTCTTCCAGATCTGTTTCTTAAGGAATATATAGCATCGCTATTTCGGGTGATCTGCAAAGCATTTAAATCGATTGTGGCTTCGTTGGAGAAATTGAATCTTCCGTTATCTCTGTTATTGTCAAAACTTGTGAAACTCACAGATTCACGTAAAGAAACTATTCTTGCCACTAAGAGGGATGCAATGATTGCCCGAAGTAGGACTTTCACTCCGCCCATTGAATGGTACTCTCCTAAATTGAAAAAAACATGCCTAGTTTTACGTATATTAATACGAGCTCTATTACTGTTGTATGGAACCCATTAACCAGAAACGTCAAAGCACCTCAGCTGCGACGAAGTTAGACAGAAGCGTGTGAGAGTAAATTTCATAATTATACGATTTTCTATTCAACTTCGTGGGAGTTTAGTGTACCTTTACAGGAACTTAGTCAATCTTTTAAGTAGGTAAGCGGAAGGCTGTTTAGGCTTTTCAGGTCAAGGTCAAGCTTCTAAATGAGCACGTTTTTACCACTTCAACAAAGGCAAACGCCCTTTTAAGAAGCTCTGTTGTCTAGAAAAACAATCGACAAACCTCCTTGTTCATTCCTGGGATCAGCCTATTCACAATTCACCGTTAATGTAAATAAAATTGAAAGGCGTTACAATTTCATCTTTGTTAAAGTGTGTTCTATTGATAGAACATAATGATGTGTGTAAATATTAAAGTGTATTATAAGTTGATTATGTGATATTTAATATTTGTTTAATATTTATTTTATAAAATTAATTATATATTGATAAGTAAAACTCAAGTATTGATATTTTAATGTATAATTATTAATATTCTAAAGATTAAGTTTTGGTTATACATTTAAAATATATATTTTATGATCTCTCCTGATAAAATTAGTTATATAATAAAATGTATAATGAGTTAGACCTTGAAACCTTAGTTATATGTAGTTAAGATGGCATATTAAAATGGGTAAAATTTTTAAAGTTTCATGTGATGTTATCGTACCTTAATTTTTTGTCCAAAATTAAGGTGCACAACTACTGGGACCTTAGTAGAATATTAGGTACTCTTTAGATGATTAATTAATCATCCCCAATTACTTTAAAAAGATTTATTTCAAGGATATATTAAATTGATTAACAAACTGACATGGTTTCTTGTTAATGAGAGCACAAAATAACTAATAAATGGGAGTTGATTAAACTCAAACGATGGGAAAATGAATTGGTTATGATAAATGAATTCTTAATGATTTTAGAAATCTCAATCGATTGTGTAAAATCTACTTCATATCTTTGTGTTCATACGAGTGTTGTTATTTTTACTATTGGAACACTTCACATTATATTAAATAATCAAAATATATACATAAGGTTACAAATTAAGATGGTTAGATAAATCATGGCCCAAACTCTATATCAGAGGAAGAAATCAGCACAAAACATCAAAAAATAGGCAGTCAAAGCATGGCAAGAGCAACTATAAATAACCAACTATAAAGTTAAGCACGAGCCACCACCCCAGGAAGTAGAGGCGAAGGGTCATCTTTAAGATGCACTAACCAAGCAGGCAATTCCACATTAGGGATCTCCAGAGTAGTCCAGCCATCTAGAGGGTCATCATGAATAATGATCAACTAACCATCAAAGGGCTGCACAGGAACAATAACGCTCGTTGGAGACCACTGAGCAGGACCAGCATCATATTTTCCATGTGAACTCCAACCACCCCTTGGGGGAGGGTGAGGTGAAAACTGACCCCTTATTTAGGATTGACTTCTACTTCTATGCCTCTTGGGAGGAGGTGCCAATGGACCACAGGGTAGGCCTTGTGATGAAACTCTACTCATAGCATATGGGGCACTCCCCCAATGGTCAAGGAGCTCTTATAGATGGTGGAGGTCCAACATCATCTTCTCAACTTGAGCTTGGATCTGCTAGTAAACTAATGAAATAAAAACAACCTTTTTATTAACATAAAAAAATCCATAGACCTCATGATTAAAAATAGCATTAATTCTAGCTTTTCAAAGCTGAAAGAGGATGATAGCATGAAAATTTTTCCAAACAAAAGTAATAGAAGTTGGCCAATTAGAAAAGTCCCCAAAAAGTGCCTATCACCAGGAGAAAGGCTCAAGATGATAGGGTTGAAATAATGAATGAATCCATCACAAGGTAGATTGAGCTTTAAGACAAAACCAAAACATATGCTTGAAAGATTTTAGACGCTTGCAAGCTAGACAAAAGGGCTAGCGAATGCAGAGGTGGAGCATCCTCTCACCAAGGGGGAGCCCGTGGTAAATTAAACACCATAAAAATGAGCTAGCTTGGGCTCCAAGCCAAGGTGGCACACATGATCCAGATGGACGAGCCAAGTCCTAGGAGAGGACTGAATGCCCCAATATATGTTTAGCTTGTCGAGAGTTAGGGATAATGGACTCATCACCTGATAAAGAAGCCCAAGAGAGTATCCTTTAAAGTGTTTATCACAATTCCACCTTCAGTCTTTCTACTAGGCCTTATGAGGCTAATGGCCAAGCTTATGAAGCATAACATCAAGGAATAATTCATGAATCTAAAGGATGAAAGGTAAGTCATTATTATTTAATTGAAATTTGTTTTTTTAAATTAGGTTAGAGAATCTAGTCTTTGGAAGTAACCAAGTCCCAGATAGTGCAAATCCCTTTGCAAAATAATTGTAGAGCTTTAATACTAGGTAATTTAGCTAGGGAGATAAAAGAGTTAGTGAAATAGGAGACTAAGATAAGGTATAATAGTTAAAACATAACACTATGTGAAAAATATCCCCTATTCATTTCAAGTGGGGTTTGACTAATTCAAAATCCTTCCAAATACTTTTGACAACAAAGAGCCTATAATCTTAATAGGGACATTATTGATGAGGAGGGAGTGAAATCCAATATTCTGTGAATTAGTTTTATCATAGGGAGAGCCTGAATAGATACTATGGTAGAGGAGGAGCTTCTAGGACTCATTGCCCTCAATAACCCAAACAACCCAATTAGTGTGCAAGGACATACTTTACCAATACGTGTCAATGATGCCCATGCCACCTTTATCATGAGGAAGGCAACAAATATCCTAGGCCACCCAATGAAAACACTAATCCTTGTTAGAATTGGCCTAGAGGAAATATCAAATAATCTTGGCTAAATTATCATAAGAGGCTTTAGAGGGGGCCCAATAAGAGAAATAGTATACATGAGTGGCTATCAAAATCTTGGTGCAAATCTGGAATTTTCCGACTAGAGAAAGCAGCTTGGTGATCTAATACTCAATATTCTTTTTGATCTTGTTGAGGACATATTGGCAAAGATCAGACAATGAGATGTCAAAAGTGAAAGGGATGTCCAAGAACTTTAATTATTCCCCACAAGAAATTAACTACCAATCAAAATTCCTAATCCATTCAAGTACAGACCTCATGCCTTAATGGAAGCATTGGGTTTTCCTCCATTGAAGGCTTGAGCCAAAATCTAGATAAAAGATATCTAGGAATTGCATAGCCTCATTAAAAGTGGCCTCTTTCTCTTCAAGCATGAGAAAGGTGTCATCTACAAAGTGGCCATTGATGAGTTGAGAGGTTTGGTTAGGAATCATAATGCCATGATGTATCCCTTGTGAAGCCTTAGAATCCAAAAGGTAACCTAGGGCTTCAACGGATAAAACATAAAACATTAGAGCAAGGGGGAAATCTTGGTGAATAGAGCACTGGGTTTTGATTCCCAGTGTTTGATGCCCATTAATAGTGATGCAGGGTAAGGTTTGCACTGCATAAATGAAATAGGTTCCAAAGCCAAAAACCTTAAGCATGGAAAGAATAAAATGCCACTCAATCTTGTCATAAGCCTTTTCAAATTCCAACTTTAGGAAGATAATTCTCTAAAAAGAGGAACAGGCCCAAGCCATGCCTTCCCAAACTACAATAAGATTTTCCAAAATATATTTTCCTTTAATAAATCTTGTTTTTTCTAGTCTAACAATGGTAGGTAGCATTAGTCAAACCTAGTTGGTGAGGGCTTTAGTGAGAATCTTGTAAGAGACATTGAATAAGGTTATTGGTCTCTAGCTAGTGAGAAGCTTAGGATCTCTAGCTTTGAGAATAAATTTGATATTGCCTTGATTTTTTATGGGTCTAAGAGACTAATTTTACAAGAACTCTTTGTAGAATTGTATCAAGTCAAGGCCAGTGAACTCTAAAATGGCTCTATAAAATTTGTAAGGGAAGCCATCAAGGTTGGGTTCTTTGTTAATGCTCATATAGTTTAAAGCCTCTATAAGCTTATGCAAGGTGATAGGAGAAAACTATATGAGAATAATCTTATAGAGGATTTAAACTATATAAGCTTATACATGGCTTAAATGGTCAATTTTGAAGAGATTGGGACCACTCGATTGTCAAAGGTTGGGTCTGGAAAACCTGCTTGTCATGCTTAAGAAAGGTTGAGGAGATATCAAACTATGAGGTAAGTTGGGATTGAGCCACTTGAATGGATTTAATTTTTCCATGAGATTGGTTGGCTTTCAATTCTTTGAAAAATTCCTTGGAGGCTTTGTCACCAATTTTGAGCTAATGTAGTTGAATGGGAAGATGGGTGCTTCTGATTTCATGACTATCTACCACCTTGATGTGGTGTTTGAGGTAGGCATCAACCTATGTAATTTTATGTTAAAAGGATTGATATTGAGGGAGGAAGAAACCTAATTTAATTCCTTGAGCATGGCCTCCTTTGAATGCTTGTAGATCTTGGATACATGTTTTCCATGGTGGCAGAGGAAGGAGATGGTGTGCAAAATAGCCTCATTCTACCACTCAATCTAGTGGGTGGCATATGGGGGTCAAGGGGCTAAGTTATAGATCTATTGGATAATTTGGATGGTATCCGTGTGACTCACCATAGAGGTATTAAGAATATATTGATTACGTCACACATTAAACTACAAATAAATCCATTCCACTTTATTGTATATGGGTGAGTGTTCTGACAAAAGAATACCCAAGTGAATGTTGACAAGCTAGCTATCAGTGCTAAGAAATTAAAAAAATTGCTCTAACATCATAAAATGATTGATCCATTTGAGCACATGGTTATACCTAGATTGGTAATTAGACCACATAAACCAAAATGTGGGATTAAATGTTCATCATCGAAGGAGAAGGTCTACCATCCCCCATTTATTTTTAAAATAGTATCAAACCTCATGTTCACCAACACACCAATGCATGGTGAAGGACCCAGCTTTATATTGGGGGTTTCCAATCATATTAATGTCACCACACATAAGCCATGTAGTAGGAGGTAACCCATCTACCAAGGATTTCCAAAGGAGGGAGTAGGGCCATCATTAGGAGCATAAATGTTGAGAATTCCAAATGGATGACCATCAATGTCAAGAATTATCCATACTACTTGATATGATGGGTCCTCCCCCATGGAAATGTATTAGATGAGGCTCTAATAGTAACTAAAATGTAGGCACTACCACATCTCACCTCATGTAGGGTGGTGACCTAGGTGGCATTCATCCAAATGCTATGTAATGATGTGTAAAAGAGAAAGCCAAAAATCTTAATTTCCTACAAATAGAAAATGTCTACAAAACTAATTTTCTAACATATAACTCACACAAAGTATTGAAATGTAGAATCTATAATACCTATAACATTCCATGATAAAACATTCATAAGGAGGGATTATCCATTTGTAGATCCCCTTACCCATCCTCAAAATTTGCCAATGCTGTAAAGCTATTGTGTTGGCGAGGGTGAGAAATTTTGCTACCTATAATGAAATGGTATTTGGAATCATGATATTCTAGAGGAGAGTTAGTTCCCCATGAGATGGGTTGCAAGACCACTATGAGAATGAGCCACTAGTTGAGTGAACCTCAACCATAGACATCCTACAATTTTGAGTAACATATAAATGATTTGCAAATTGAGAGGAACCATGTTGGTAAGGGTAGTAAAGAAGTCCCCTAAGAGGGTGTGATAACTAAAGGATAACCCCCTAAGATGGTGGCTGGGGTGTGATTTGTGGCTTAGGGCCTGATGATTGTTTAGGGGGTATTGTGTTCCAACCATCACCTTTGTTTATTGACTTTGGATTTTTAGTTTGAAAAGGTAATTAAGGAGGCTTGAGATGGTCCATATGTGGAAAATCATTGATACAATGATCTGAGGCTTAAAAATGGAATCAAGTGTTGGGAATGTTGAAATATACAACCCTTTTTGATAATTAGGTCTCCCCAACTTGGATTTCAATGAACTCCTTCAGCTCCTTTGAGAGGTCAACCTCCACACATACTCGCTTATTAGAGGATGGGAGATCCACATATCTAGTTCAATCGTAACCACACATCCTATGGGAGTAATGATTTTTGGTGATAAAATCTTACAGATAGATTGGTAGACTAGGAAGCTCAACCCAGACAGGGACACAAAGGGTGGCATTATAAAAAACATTAAAATTAGAAGACTAGGTAGATAAAATCATAAGTTGGTTTTAAAGGAACCAATAATTGTACTTCACAAGAATATACTATGTCTTAGTGGGATCCTTAAAGGTAAACAAGAATAAACCTTTGGTAACATTTCCAATTCCAGAGACATGGACACCTAGTGGCTCTCAGTGGTTGTAGAGACAGTTACAAAGGTAATTTTCTAAGGGGATGCAGCCAAACAAATAAGTAATAATAGAGGAATTTTCATATCACTTGAAACATTATTTAATAGTAGTAATAAAATTGCTTACCTCTAATATGGAGTGGTAGGTAGAGGGATTACCACATTGTAGACTTTTAGAATAAAATTCTAAGCTCATTTAGGCACCATTATCTCCATCTCCTACATCAACAAATGCAGTAGAGCATGAAGAAGACATAAATATAGGGATTGCCCACCCAAAGGGTGGTGCATCGATTGAAATTAATGTGTTTCATCCCCAAAATATCCTATGGGACTAGCGATATGAAAAATAGGCAAGAAACACAAGCAAGAAGACTCAAACCATTAAAAACGATAGTAGAACTAGTGTTGTTATTTTTTTCTTAGATAGTGTTAAAATATGAAACAAGGTTGATTAATAATGGTGTTGGCATCATGAGAATATTTTAAAGAGTCTTAGGTTCTCATTTCCCTAAGCATTTTTTATCTTTTCAATTATTAATTTTCAATAGAGACTAACATGCATATCATTTAGTTCATGGATTTTGGGGTGATATGGGGACCAATTTATGATGATGAAACTTTTTAGCCTTGGCTCGATCGTCTAGATCATGTGTGGTACCTTGGCCTAGAGCCCAAGTTAACTCATTTCTATGGTGTTTAATTTACTATGGGATCCCCCTCAGAGAGAGGATGTTCCACCTCTGCATTCCTCAGCCCTTTCATCTAGTTTGCAAAGGGCCAAAATCTTTCTAGCATATGTTCTAGTTTGGTCCTAAAGCTCAATCGACCTAGCGATGAATTCATTCATTATTTCAACCCTATCATCCTGAGCCTTTCTCCTAGTGGTAGGCACTTTTTGGGGAGTTTTCTAATTGGCTTTATTTTATTGCTTTTATCTGGGATTGTTTTATGCTATTATCCTCTTTCAGCTTTGGAAATCTAGAATTAATGCTATTTTTGATCATGAGGCTTATGGAATATCATTTTCTATTAATGAAAATGTTATTTTTATTTCATTGGTTTACTTCAAAATCTAAGCTCTAGTTGAGAAGATGATGATGGATCTCTGCCATATACAGGAGCTCCTTGACCACTAGGGGTGTGCCCCGTATAGTACACATAGAGTTTCATCAGATGACCTACCCTATGATTGATTTCTACCTCCTTCTAGGAGGTGTAAAAGTAGAAGCTAGTCCTGAAGTAGGGTCTACTTTTTGCCTCACCCTCCCCTAAAGGGTGGTTAGAGTTCACATGGAAAATTTGATGTTGGTCCTGCTCAATGGTCTCTAATGAGCATTGTTGTTCTTGTGAAGCTCTCTAATGGTTGGATGATAACTATTCATGATGACCCCCTTGATGGTTGGACTACTCCAAATATCCTCGATGTAGAACTGCTTGCTTGGTCAGTGCTTCCTAAAGATGACCCTCTACCTCTACCTCTTGGGTTGATTGCATGTGCTTAACTTTTTGGTTGGTTATTTATACTTTCTCACATCATTTTGTATTATATTTTAATTGTTTAATATAATTTGAAGTGTTTTAATGATAAAAAAAAACACTTAGATGAGTGAAAAGATATGAAGTAGATTTTACACAATCAATTGAGATTTATAAAATCATTAAGAATTCATTTATCACAACAAATCCATTTTCCCATCTTTTGAGTGTAATCAACTCCCATTTATTAGTTATTTTATGCCCACATCAACAAGAACCTCTGCCAGTTTATTAATCTCTTTAAATATATCCTTGAAATAAATATTTTTAATGTAACTGGGGATGATTAATTAATCATCTAAAGAGTACCTAATATTCTACTAAGGTCCTAGTAGTGGTGCACCTTAGTTTTGGACAAAGAATTAAGGTACCATAACATCACAGGAGAATTCAAAATTTTTACCCATTTTAATATGTTGTCTTAACTACTTATAAATAAGGTTTTAAGATCTACCACATTATACATTTTACTATATAACTTATTTTATCATGAGAGATCATAAAATATGTTTTTTAAATGTATAACCAAAACTTAATCTTTGGAGTACCAATAGTTGTGCATTAGAGTATCAATGCTTGAGTCTTACTTGTCAAGATGTGATTTGATATTTTTAATTTTATATATTAAATGTTAAAAAAGTATTAGATATTATATATTTAACTTTTGGTGCACTTTAAAATTTAGACATGTCAATATGTTCCATCAATAGAACACACCTTAACAAAAATCCTATTTTGTTATTGGAAAGTGCACCACTATTGAGACCTTTCCTCTAAACCTTTTATTTATTTATGTTAATGATGAACTGTGAGTTGCCTTTCACTTTTATTTACATTCAATGGTGAGGGTAGAATCACCTATCTAGTTCAATCATAACCACACATCCTATGGGAATGATGATTTAGGGCATAAAATTCTAAAGGTCGACTAGCATACTAGGAATCTCAACCTAGATAGGGACACAAAGGGTGGAATTATTAGAAACCTTAAAATCACAAGGCTATGGAGACAAAATCATAGGCTAGTTTTGAAGGAACCAAACATTGGACTTTGAAAGAATCAACTATGTCTCAAAGGGCTCCTTAAATATAAATAAGAAGAAACCTTTGGTAAGGTTTCTAATCTAGAGACATGGACACCTAATGACTCTTAGTGGTTACGGATCTAGTTATGGAAGTAATCTTCTGAGGGGATGCGACCAAATAAGCAATAATAGAGGAATTTTCATAACATTGTTCAATAATAACAACAACAAGAATGCTTACCTCTAAAAGGAAGGGGGAGGCAGAGGGATTACCTCATTATATACTTTCATAACAAACTTTTGAGCTCATTTGGGCACCATTAGCTCCATATCCTACATTACCAAATGTATTATATTGTGGAGAAGCCATAAATAGAGGGCTTGCCCACCCAAAGGGTGGCATACCAAGCATAGTTAATGTGCTACAGCCCCAAAAAATCATATGGTCTTAGTGATATGAAAAAAAGGCAAAAGACACAATCAAGATGACTCAAACCATGAAAAACCCTAGTAAATCTAGTGTTGTTATTTTTATCTTGGATGGTGCTAAAATAGGAAGCAAGGTTGATTAATAATGGTGTTGGCATCATTATCATGTTTTAAAGATTCTTGGCTTCTCATTTATCTAAGCATTTGTTCTCCTTTTATTTATTACTTTTATTTAAAATTTGGTATGCATAACATTTAGTTGATGGATTCTATGTTGATATGGGTACCAATTTATGACAATGACATTTTTAAATCTTTTGATCCTTCTCTATTGCTAAAAATATCTTTAGTCACCTTGTCTTCGGTCTAGAGATGTTAGATGATGAGAAGAAATCATATGAGGAAGGACTAAGGACTGTGTTTTGTCATAAACATGATACAAAGATGGAGGATCCAATTTTTAAATGATTTATTTAGAATAGACAAAAGAATATTCATAATTCTAAAATTTTGGAATTGCTAATTATTGTGCTTTCCAAATTTTTTAAGCTTAAACATAAAATTGATAAATGTTTTTGATATTTTGGTGCTTAAATATATGAAAGCATCTTCTACTTATCCTTAGGGAATGAAAACCAAATAGCCTCAATAATCCTCTAGTGGTTTTCTTGTTATGTTATGTTTTAGAACAGTCCAAAGATGGGGAAATGCCTTGAAAAGATTTTTGAGATGTTACATCATATTGATAATGTTTGTATAAGTCAGTTTGCTTTCAGGTATTTGTAATGCTAGATCTATAAATATTTTGCTTAATATGGGATATTGTTTATAGTTTTGAAAATAGTTTTGTGTATTCATAGTGGATAGGATTTTATTTTTAATGTTTTTTTTGTGATTTCCATGTTTCAATATATTATTGTATTGGTTAAAGTAGATTTTTATTTCAATTTTTGTGGTAGTTTGGGTTCCTTTTGGCTTACTGGTTTTTGTGCAAACTAATACTACATATGTAATTGGGCATTTTTCAATCTTTATCTCTATGTATATATGTGAGGGCCCTCCCTTGTTACTAAACTAAAAAAGGAGACAATTTTACATACTAAAGAGAATTATACCATGACTTGTATTGAACTAAGATTAAAAGTTTCAAAGAATACTATAAGAAATGTAACACAATAATAATATTATAAATTTACCCACAAAGGGTAATATCCATGCCAATATGGAGAGAGGAAATGGATGCACATCAAGGTATGGAAAATAATCATGTATATTTTGATTTTTTAAATAATATATGATATTTCTATTATGCTAAGCCTTGAGAAATTAGCATGAACTAGTTTATTTTCATAAATTTGTATGGTGTCAATTTTTTAATTTTTCATGATATCTAGGACTCAAATTGTATCACATGAAATGTCTATCAAAATACATGTCACAAAGGGAAACTTATTAAGTTTATGCCAAAAATAATATCTAAGTTTAGCTAGTTTAAAGTCAAGACACGAAGGGTGTCATAGGTTGCATCAATATAGAGCTAACTTTTCAATACGGAGATTTTCTAATATTTGATTTTGATGGCTTTGTAATAGGGTTTATATTATGCAAAGTAGCTTCATAAAGTGCCTCTTTAGGAACTAATATTTCATTCATCCATATTTTAAGAATAATGTGCATCTTATCATTGAGAACGGTGGAAATTTAGAAAGAGATCTATTATGCATAAATTAGAATATAAAGTTGGAAATTAGAGGATTTGAGACAATGTTATATCATAAACAATTTAGTAGTTTTCCTTAAAACAATTTTCTATTAGAAATTTATAAGATCTATTATATATTTATTATAATAACACAATGACCAATTTTTATAATTGATTAGATATATTAAATATTAAGTTGATACATTCTTTTTAGGGATCAAATTTATTTTTTTACTTTAACCATAAATGGATACAATTTTATTTGTATGCAAATTCATACCTTTAGGTTAGCATTTTCCTTATAAGTGCAAGTTTATTTTTAAAATGTTTTAATATGGGATCCCTATAAATATCTGTAATGTTTTACAACTTGTGATTCCAAAGAAAATTATGTGGAGAGTAATTTAAAAAGGGGTACAAACTCTACTATACACACAAAAATTTCACTTTATTATTTATTGACACTTTTTCTTGCAATGGCTTGTCAATGTATCAGTCACCCTAAGTGCATACCTTAATAGGTGCACCAATAATGGGATGGGATCAAATAATAGTTATTTTTTTATAAATGTTACTATTATATCATTATTACAAATAGTTTGAACCCTTATAAGTATCTATCTATTTATATCTTCCATCTATTTCTTATATATATTTACTAGCTTCCTTGTATCTTATAGTATTGACCTAGCTAGTTCCATTTGTTATGTACCTTTATCCTTCATGTATTGTATCAACTAGTCCAATATAGTTTGGAGTGTGTCTTATAAAATTTATATTATATTTTATATACCAATACCATAATGTGCCAATCAACATCTTCCATCTGTATCAACCTAGCTGATACCATTAGCTTAGATATTGGGGTTAGTTTTGGGTATTGGAAAAATATATAGGGGTCATATTTCAATCATATCATATCATATCACACTCATTTGTTTTGTTTGTGCTCTTATATATTCCCTAAGTAGTGGTTTTAAATTTTATATTGAGAAGTCTTGTCTTGTGATGTCATTGAAGCTCAATAAGAGAGGTCATCAAAAGATCCTAACTGAGGATATCTAAGTTTTCATCCAATCATTTTAGATCACCAACCTACAACATTGTATTTCAAAGCTTTGTTTGAGACAAGGGATGAGATTGAAGAATCAATAGGTCCAACTCAATGTAAATATTTATATCCCCATACTATTTCATTTATTTACTTAGTAGATTAGATCCTTCTTGTTGTTTTATAAATGAATGTATGTGTATCCTTTTTTAGTCACTTCCCTATACTAAATAAATTGGAGTAGACATAATATTTCTTACACTTTCCATAAATTACTTTAGGTTACATAGACCCCCATTTGGTTGACCATTATAACCCATATTTAATTTTTTTTATATGCCTTTATAGCCATTTAATTTAATTACATACCTACAATTATTGTTACAACCATTTAAATTTGTTGAGGGCTAGTGAGAAATATATCCCTATGTCATAGGCTTAGGCTTTAGAACTCTTTACTCTTGTCTTTTTAGTTATACATTACCCCTTTCTAGATCTATGAAATTTAGTGGTTCTTACCCAATAGTACTATTATACATAGGCTTGATTTCATTGACCTTATTTGAGTCTTAGTATATTGAAGAAAAGAGGATAGTTATTGGTCATCCTATCCTATGCATACATTCTAGTGAACTCAACACAAATGCTATCCCTACTTTGGTTAGACTAGTTTCATGTTTTTATTTTAGATTCTGAGTAAAATATTCCAATCCATCAACTTAATTGTATCATCCAACTAGAAACATTTATTTATTTGTCTATGAATGGTATCGACTAGTGCAATATTAATTTATGTGTTTAAGGACCATTTCAAATAATATGGACATGTGTCCTTAAACTAGATGTGATAATGTTATAAAAAGAATAATTTTTATATATTCCAAACAAAATAGACTAGAAGTGTGGTAATAATTAGGATATATTCCCCATATATTACATGGGAGATAATTTAAAGATATAAAAATTCAAATAATATACACTTATTTATAATATATTTTTTGTATTTTGACTCATAATAAGTCCAAATTATTTAAAATGGTCCCTTGTTTCAAAAATGTAACATTTGGTCTAGTAAAATTATATTTATATTTATAATTGTATTGGCTAGTCCAATATAGTTCTATGTGATCAATGTGTGTTTTCTTAGTTTTAATAGTATCGGTTACCCTGATACCCTTATTTTTACAGATTTAATTTCATTGCATGCTAAAAATTTAGCTTTTTACGTAAATAATTTTTTATCTTTATTTTTAATCTATTTAATTTTCTTGTAAAATATGTTTCAAAAGTTTTGAAACTAATATGATCTATCATTCTAGGCCATACAATGTTATTTATTACTTACGTCATGTGAGGCATACTACCACAATAGTCAAACCATTAGATAACGTTACCTATGGAATTTAGTTTATATGTACTTCACAATATATAATAAAAATCTATGAACCCTATTTTCAACCTTAGGAATCTATGTATCCATTTGGTTTTTAATACATTGGTAAGCAGTTATCCCTGACAAGGTACTCTCAAAATACCTTAGATATGGGATAGTGTGGCCATGGGTACGATGGTATCCTTTATGGTTGGTGCCTTCGTAGATGTATTTACTCTTTATTAATGATATCGATATATATGAGATCATACATGTCAAACAAGTAATTTATTAGTTTACCTTCCTATCTTTATTTTCTCAAATATTTAGTTAAATTTCAACTTGCTTACTTAGACTATATTGGATACCCTAATATTATTCTATGTTATGTTAATAAACTACATTGGTCACCCTAATACAATTTTATGCATTTATCTAATTGTATCAGGAAACTCAATATAGTTCTATGTGTTTCCTTGACTACATCAGATAGCCCAATACAATATAATTTTACTATCTTTTAAAAAACTATATCAGCCTAACATACCTAGTTCAATCTTTATTACATAAAATACCTAATACAACAATATCTATTATCCACCAATATATTCAAATTTTTATTATACTTTATTGGCACACTTGGTACAATTTGTTTTTTAGACTTAGTAAACAAACTATACTATCTAAATTGATATAGTTTATTTCCTAGATCTAGAAACTAACTACATCAGCTAGCCCAATATTGTCAATTTCCTATGACTAGAATTTTATCCCATTAGATTTACATCCTCATTATTGTATACACATAATATTTTCTAACTTTTATTTATTACTTACACTTTGTATCATGCAGGACCATGTCGAGTCTCACTCTCTCTAAGTGCATGCCTTAAAGGGTGTACCAGGAAAGAGGTGGGCAGACCATTAGTGCTTTGTAAGATTATTGTCCCTTTTTCCACTTGCTATCTATACACTCATCTCCTAGAAACATCAACCCTAAGCTTATTCTTCTTATCCTTACCCATTCCATTCATTTTACTCTTTACATACTCCTTTTTTTACCTTAATTCCATTTTGGATTGTCAGTTGTATTAGGTCAACCATGGTTGACCCTGTATAGTTTAGGGTATTTTTCACTTTTTGGGTTTGTTATCCTTTTGATCGACCAAGCTCAGACCTAGTGAATTATCCATGAAAACATATAGGGTCGACCATGGCCAACTTTGTATAGCTGATGTTTATGGGAGGATTTAAGGTAAGATCCACCTATATATACAAGTTCATTTACAACCATTTATAGAGAAATAAGTGAAGAAGAATAAGTGCAAACAAACATCTACTTATTAATCATTATACTTGAGGAATAAATATTAGGGTTCCATACTTTCTTTGGAGATACATATCTTGTCTTATGGAGAAGTCTTTTGGATGCATAGATAGATTGTGTAGCCTAAAGCTGATTTGTCTTTGTTATCCTTACATACCACAATAATCTCTTGTGAATCACCTTGGAAAAGTGAGATATTGAGGCTCAGTGGGTTCATCTTTAAGGTAATTATTCTTGACTTTATTTCTCCTTTGTAAGAATAGATAGATAACATAGTTGTGCTTATTTCTTCCATGAATTAGGATTCCATATACATTGACATGAGTATATGTATTTTATGCATGTTTAGTTTAGTTGTTTTTTTTTTTTCTAACTCCCACTTTGTGCCAAAATATTTGGTGTGTACTAGATTAGATTTACTTTCTTATTTATTAGCATAGGTGAAATATTAAACCTTATGACTCTTTTAGGGTTGTCGCATGATTTTGTTAGATTGTAGGCTTTGGAACCCTACCTCACATGGTGTATTGTGAAAAGTGATCCCCTAATAGGTTCTAGTGGATCCCCATATTGGTCATACTCCTACTTAACAAATGTATTCCCAATCATAAGTGTAAGTACGCTCTATCTTCTCCAAGCCAAGATTGATTTATAAACATGATGCATTTTTTATTGCATATATTTTGGTGAACCTGATATGAAACTAACCCTTTCAAGATTTATTTCACTTTCTTTCATTCCTTTTAGCATTATTTTTATCATATATCTGTCATACTAGATCAACTCCATCAATCTAGTTATAATAATTGTGCATAAGCTTTTCGAAATATGCAACTAGATCAACTTAGATGACCTAGCATAGGTTTTCAAACTTCTAAACTTCTAATTTAGACTACTAGGTTGATTCAATTGATCCTATACATTTTTATGCATCTATTTCAACATATTGGGTTGATCTTAGTCGACCCTATACATTTTTAAGCTTTTGCAACATGTCCCTATAGCTTGATCAACCTAGTCGACCTAGTTAATACGTTTTCCCAACATTTTTCAAGGTTATTGATCAACAATATTCATTATTTACATCTCTAATACACCATGGTTCCTTTTTATCTATTTGTCTCTTTATTTTATTGTCCTTCCTTTCATAGTTTGAAGTCTTCAAAACTACCCCTATACAGTCAACTGGATCAACCCTATCGAACTAGTTATGTGTTATGTGTGCTATCTAAAATAAATAGGTCAACCTTGGCTAACCCTATACATTTTCAGACCTTGATTTTATAATATAGGTTCAACCCTTTTGACCTTGTTCCATATTTTGTGCATATAGTTTCAATACTATACCTTGCTTCAAATTGGAATTAATCTCTATATGCTAGTAATTAATTCAAACCTTTCTTTTCTTGTTGCTTGCATGCCTAGAATAGTTTACATAGTCTAATTAGGGGGTTTTTAATTAATAGTTAAGTTTCACTATTTCTATTTTATGCACACACAGTCAAATAACATAATATAAAAAAGAACTTTAACATTTATCTACCCAAGGCAAACCTAAATGGATTTCATCACCAAGGGAGAAGGTGACTTGATACTTTGGTCAAGTATAAATCATGGTTAATGGTATACTCTGGCTAAGCACCTAACACCCTTATCATTGTGGTGTGTGAAATGAGGGAGTAAGCCCCAATATCAAGTCTATATCATTACCACTACAATACTTTTTAGCCCAAACTACTTGAAACCATCCTTAGATTGCTATCTAGTTCCTTGCTTAACACCCAGCTTCCCATCACATTTAAAATAGTTTCTTAATAATCTAATAAAACATCTTAGGTTGACCAATTATTTATCTATTTAATTTTCAAGTTGATTTCTTGCTCTTTGCTCAATTATATGTGAAAAGCATGCATTATCCAACATTAGTTCAAGGTTTTCTATTGTGTACTTCAATTGGATTAGCCAACATTGATCTGATTAACTATTTGTTTCCCTTTAATTCTTACTTTCCTAGATTAACTACCAAAATTGTCTTGTTTCAGTTCATAACTTGTTATATTTCTTTTTTCCCTATCTATTGCAGTTGGTTGACCTAGTCGACCCTGTACCATTTTCCAACCATTGTTTATTGTATAGGATCAACCTAGTCAACCCTATATTATTTGCATTCCATTTTACCTCTTTCATCAATATTTGTTCACTATACTAGATAAACCCAATTGACCATGTATAGTTTTCTAGTCCCTATTTTTGTGTTGGGTTGACCTAGTTGATCTTGTACTATTTTAATCACTTTTTGGTTCTTTGCTTTCTCATCTCTCTTTCTTTCCCTTCATCATGAACTTTTTACTGGATAGTGACACTTAGTTAAAGTTAATAGCTCATGATGAATATTACCAATCCTCATAGGGTCTCTCATAGACAGAGTAGGGATCCTCTCTTGGATGCTAGTAATGTTCATATTTCCACTCACACAATGAACTATGAGACCCCGTCTAATACCTCTTCATAACATAATCATTTTTTATCGCTAGAAGATCAACCTAAATTAGAGTATACTCCTAACATGCTCTTCTTTATCTCTAAATTTCCTCAACATCAAGGAAAGGATCCTTCTATAATTTATAATATTATGATTAGTGGTCAAGTTGAAGAGCCTCATTCACCTACTCCTAAATTATCAACTAGATTTGGGGGTACAACTTTCTTTGATTCTCAACCTCTTCCTTTGAATTTGGCCCCTTCTCATACCATGAATTCTTCTTCTCTAACTTCTTACACCTCCATGCCTAGTATCTCTACTAATATGATAGGTTCTACATCTAGTGGTCCTCTCTTGAGATCCACTATCCTTAATCCATCTACTAACACTTAATTTGATACCCAAGGAAATCATGCTTCTATTGTTTCTTCCTCTCAACCATTCATTAATCCATCTTTTACTACACAAGCAAATTTTTCCACTAGTACATTTCACTCTCATAATTATTCTCAAGTTCATATCAACACCAATAGTGGTACCCAAGCCACTAATACTAACACTAATGCCAACCCTAATTCTTATATTAATGCTAATCAAACACATCAACTTTTGTTTCAAACTCTCAATCAAATGAATACATTTCAAGCTCATAACACAAATCAAATGATGAGAATGCAAAACCACATTCTTCACCTTCAATCTCATCCACAACCAATGGCTTGGGGCACACAACTAAAAATTTCCCCTTCCTTCTCTTCAAGATTCTCAAGGAAATCTCAATCCTCAACGTCATTTGG
Source organism: Torreya grandis (assembly GCA_037957365.1). Classification (NCBI taxonomy): domain Eukaryota; kingdom Viridiplantae; phylum Streptophyta; class Pinopsida; order Cupressales; family Taxaceae; genus Torreya; species Torreya grandis. The sequence continues at coordinate 2,123,795 of JARHVA010001850.1, read as the reverse complement.
TCAACAAAACCATTAAGCATATACAAAATGATCTACTTACTACTCAAATTGATAACATTGAAATAGGAGGTATAACACTTACAATTTATTATAATGGATCAACCAATCCCACCCTTCATCTTAAGACATATTGAAATATTTATAAGGATTGGGTCAAATTAAACACCTTTGTTGCTACCAATCTCCTTGAAAAAACCCTCATAAGTGATACCTTGGATTGATATAATCAACTTAGACCACATTCAATTACTAGTTTGGAGGATTTAGTGAATGCTTTAGTGTAAGAATTCTAAACTAGTGATCTTCTCGAAAACACTTTGGCCCATTTCATAAATTGAAAACAAAATGAAAATGAAACCACTCTAGGCTTTGTTAAAATATGGAAGACTTTATCAAATAAATGTGAAAATAACATGGCCAATGATAATATTTTCCATCTCTTTACTAATGCTCTCTTTCCTAAATTATAATATCAAGTCCACACACTCTCTCTACATACATTAGAGGAGGCTATTGACCAAGCTAAATGAAAATATTTCCTAATGCATCAATTTGAGCCACCCCAACATTCAATGGATCCTCATCTCTTAATAAAGAACAAAAATCACAATATTACTAATGATGGTGTTACAAATTCTTATGACACCATTCACAATGTTCAAGTTATCATTCCTAACCAATCTTCAGAACTAGCTCCCCCTTCTCAACAATATACTAATCCTCGTTTCTATTCACCAAACAATATGAATGTTCACAAACCTCTATCCATAGTTGAATTACTTAAGCATCTACCTAGTCCTCTTCCACAAGAGGTTGACCCTACTCATCATATGAAATCTTGGTATAATCCTAACAAGTTTTGTTGGTTTGATGCTAGTTGGGGTCATTCTCATGAGGCATATAGACAACTTCATAATTTAGCTATGGATTTTCTTCTTGGTCCTAATTTTTATCACAATTCTATCATTAGAAAACATCAACAAGCTTATGAAATTACTTTTAAGGATTATAAATCACATGACAAAACTCAAACCTTAAATCAAGCAAATGCTCATTTAGCTATCTATAAAGACCATATTCCTAATCACAAAATGATTCAAGACAACCAAGACAAGCCCAACTCTTCCACCAATAATGTTGAAAGTCTTTTTGAGCCAACTTCCAAAAAGAATGTGGTTAGCATGACTAATTTTCAAAGGGTGGTGGCTTTCATTGATTTGCATCCTATCTACACTCCATCTCAAACATATTGTGTTATCCAAGATTCTTCTTCGACTCATTTAAATGAGTTGGGAAAAGATGACCTTATTAACTTAGATGATCCAATTTTTTATTCTCTCTTAGATAACACTTCCCATTCTATTTTTACCACTCTCCCATCATCTTCTAACACTAATGATAATCAAAATTCTATTAACACTTCTTCCATTTCTTAAAATCAAATTGAACCAACTACTTCATCATCTCAACATAATTTACAACATTATTCTAAACCTTCTCATTCTTATCAACAAAAAATTCAATGCACTTCGAATCCTCCTTCTGAGGACCTCTTTAATAATTATGCACCTATATTTGACAAAATTATTATGGGCTATGATGAGTGTGATCCCATTGCTGAGCTCACTAATCTTCCATCCCAAATTTATTTCTTTGAGCTAATGAGGAATTCTCCCCATCATAAAAACTATATTATACAATTGTTATATGAGATGAACATCCCTCATCCTCCCCTAGTAGGATAAGATGTAGTTATATTTGGTTTCAAAGATAGTATATTATAATAATGTGAAGATATGTCTATCAATGTTGACAAAACTATAGACCATTCTCTTTCCTTAAAATTTCCCATAGCTTCTATGATTACCAATGAGATTCTACTTCATGCAGATGATCCTCCATTATTCATTAATGTCCAAATAGGTGATATCCAAGTCAATAATGTATTGATTGATAAGGGTTCTAGGATGTTTGTATCTTCTCTCAATTTCATTAATACTCTTGGGTATTCAAAATGCAATCTTAAGTCTACACATACTACATGCCAAGGATATGATAGAAGGTAAATACCTCTTCTAGGTTGTTTGTGGCTTCCTATTACCAGCCCACCTATTACCATCTATGTGAAGGTGATGATTTTTAACTTCTCCCTTTATTATAACATCTTGAATGGTATGTTATGGACTCACCGCATGAGAGATGTTGCTTCTTCTACCTACCAATGCATTAAATTCCCATAAAATGGAGTCATTTGTAGGATTCAAGGTGAAACTAACCCTTGGAATTTTAAACAATTCCAAGATCATGGTGTCTTCAAGATTCTTAATATTGATCTTTTGTTTAGCATTCCATTTCATGAGTCTCAATGTCTCAACTTTCTCATTAATTCAACCTAAGGTTACAATGGGCATCCCAAGCTCATTGGTAACATTCCTCCTAACCTATTAGATTCTAATGATGATGAACCCAATGAGATTAACTTAAATATCAAAACTTTTTATCTCTTGCCTCATCTTATCTCACAACTTCTTGCTTCCTTAAAACCTTACTCTTGTAATCCTCCTTGTGATGGCATTCTCGTAGTCTTGACCAAGACTAGGCATTCTATTCACCATACTTCCTTGGATGATAAGGTCATCCCTACTTGCATCATTGATCTTCACACCCTGGATTATGATGATGGATATTCCTTAGATGATCCATTATTAGGTATTCTTGTACAAGCTTGTGATGTTGAGATTATCCATTATCATTCTTCTTTACATGAGTATTTTTATGCATCTCATTATTTTTATTAACTTATAGTTCATAATTTTTGTATTTTTCCCTTTTATTGTAGGGTAGAGATGGAATCGACACCTCTACTTAATGAGGATACACATAAGATGATGTTCATGGATCATGCTATGATTGGGCCTTATCGATTTGCTAGGTACCCTAGCCCTTATAGCTAGTTTACCCTTGAGGTTAGTGTAACTCTCCTTAGACCTTTTGTAGATCCTACTCCTCTCTCAGTAGAGCCTATTAAAGTTTAGCCTATTTCCACTCCTACTATTTTTTTACCTACCCCTATTTTTTATTCTATGGTCCTTCTATTGAGCCTCTAGTTTTATTCCTTCCTCATCATCACCCTCCCTTGGTGATGGTTTTATTTCATTGCCTAATATGGCTTCTCTGCTCACCAAATGAGCCAATGAGTGTTCTCCTACTTCTTCCACTCTTATTTCACCTCCTTCCATGAGTTCTTATACTAAAACCATTCACAAGCATATCTATTGCTTTCATGGGATATATAACCACTCTTCCACCCATTGTAAGTTGCATAAATATATTGATACCTTACATCCTTCTTCCCCATCATCAGACAAAGACATACATCGCTTGAAGTTACTTCCTGAATATCTACCCAAATATGGTGAGGTATATTATCTATGGCACCTATGTGGCACCGATCATACTAATAGCTATTGTATCCTTCAAAAACATCCTAAGGATCACTTTATATTTATTTCTAAACCTTATAACTACTCCTCTCATAGGTCATTCCCATAAGAAGGTTCCTCCTTCTCCCATGGCTCCACCTCTAGTGGTTTTATCACCTCTTGTGGTCCCTTTACCACCTTTTGTGCCTACATCCATTAATTATTTCACCCATAGACCTTCCCTTACCCATGGATCCTTCTCTATTGATGATTCTTACATCTCTTATAGAGCTTACTCCCATGCATTCTCCTAACCATCCCTTGCCTAATTTCCCTCCTCAGCACGATCCATTGGTCATTCATAATTTTTATATGGAAGAGATTAGAAAAGAAGTATTTTCCCAATATTCATTAAATATTGATGAGACCTTATCAATAGTTTGTCTCTAGCTTCATAGAGATTTATTTGATATCTTTGATAATATGTGTGGACAAATTTATTAGTATTTATGAGCACATACATGGTGCTTTCACATTTTTGCTTGGGTTGGACGTGTACTCTAATATTATATTTATCTATCTTTTATATCATTTGACACTATGTCAAATTTTTCCTTATCATATATGGTTATTTATTGCTTCTATTATATCTTACTTATCTTATCATTTATATTTCACATATGATTGTCTTTCTTTATCATTGTTTTCTCTCTCTTTCTATATTTTTTCTCAAAACTCTATTCTTGCCACTTCATGATTTTTTGCTTTCATATATCCATTTTCCATAGTTCATTATCATTGTGACTTGGTTATATAAACCTTATTCCCTTTGGTTGTTATATCCCTTTTACCATGTGATCAATTAACAAACAATCCTACTCATTATTATCTCCTTACACTAGTCCTCTTTTTGGATCTCCTTTTTCCCTTCTTCCTTTTTTTTCAAACTAAACATATACACGATTGAGACTTGAGATCACATACTAGTTCATTGTTAACCCTAAGTATCCTAGTCAGTCTTTGCCTATAGCTACTTAGCTTCCTTTAGCCTTAGCCTACATCTCATTTGTGTATCACTACATCTATAGTGATTAGTCATTCCAAATCCATATGGAGGAGGAATATTAAAAATACATAAAAAGTTAAAATCTAAATAATTTTTTAAAAAGGCAATGATATCAAAAGGCAAAATTATTCTTAAAAGTCAAATCACACTAAAAGACATGATTCAAAGCACATCTCCTTCTTCTAATTGAATCTCAAACTCCACAGTTGCCCTCATAGTATATCCGAGGTCCTTTGGGGTATGGTAGGCTAGTATATTAGAATAAGAAAATAAAAATATCTTTTAGATCTACCTACTTTCTCACATAAGTACCCAATCTTTACAGTAAATCGATGGATATGTAAGGGTCCTGAAGAATGGGGAACTTATCGAGGGAAGGTAGGTCCATTTTATTTTTATTTTACCAATCTACCTTCATGATTTGATCTTAATATCATTCCTAATTTATTACAAAGATTTGTGTCTATAGTGAATAGGTTTCCTTTGTACATAGATGACCCCTAGTCACTTAGTGTTTTCTCATGTCCTTAGTATGCCTCCTTTCTCCTAAGGTATTCTCATAAGATGCCTAAGTCTTGATTTTTACACTTTATTTTTCATTCCTTGTATCCCTAATATATCTTCTTGATAAATATTGTTTTGTCTACTGATCACTCCCCTTGGGATTTCATTTATGAGTTGCATTGGAAGATCGTGGATAGGACCCATCCATCCTAATAAAATTAGAAAATTTTTCCTTCCTATTACCCACGTACTTGATTACCTAATTTGTCTTGTTTATTCTATCCCAGTGGTGTTCTATTTGTGATTTTTAGTATAAGACCATTGATAGGACTTGACATTCCTCACAGAATTTTCTAATACCCAAGTCACAATCTATAATTACATGTGTCAAATATGTGATAAGATTCAATTGATTATGAAGTTACACATCATTGACATGCTTATTAGCTTGATTTAGTGTGTTTTATGCTTGCTTAATTTTTATTTCACCTTTTAAACTTCTTATTTTCCAAGTGCATGTAAGAATACAACCATTTCTTTAATTTTTCATACTTCCCAACTTGAATTAGTGTGATCAATTTAAGATTAATCTTTTTCCAATTTTTCTTTTCTTTTATACTTCCTAGCATGATTTAGTATGATTGATTAAATTAATTTATTTTTCTTAAACCATTTGTGCCCTTTTACATACCTTCCATTTTATTACATTATTGGCATACTTCCCAATGCAAATTAGTAATGATTTTACTTGTTTTAATTTGGTGAAAAAATCTTTCACTTTGGTTTAAAAACAAATTGTTTTTTACCATCTTGTTTTTTCATCTCTTGGTTATTTATACTTAGTCATTTTCTTGTTATTACACATTTCCCATCTTCGAATAGTGTGTAGTATATTTTCTTGATTATTTATATTTTCCATATCCATTTTTGCCTATTTCTTTTAAACATGTGTTTTTCACAATGCTAAACAAGAAACCACATCTCATATATTTCCTATAGCATATGCAACAAAGATAAAATACATGTACTAGAATGAAATATATCTTAAGCATCCACAACCTCAACCATCTTGAACAACCATAATAAAAAATAATGAAAACATACACAACCAATAATAGTATACTGAAATGATCTCATATATATATATATATATATATATATATATATATATATATATATCATAATATTTGATACAACATATACAACCATATACAATGCTCTAGCTCTAAGGCTGGGCTCCATCCTATCTATCTCATGTCCTATCCATGTGACTTATCGAGGCCTCAAAATGAATCCTCTAAATAGTACATTGTAAGGATTTCATCCAAGATCTCAGTCCCTCTACCTATTATTATAGGTGTATTACATGCACCTGTGAATCTATTAGCTAGGTTCAGATCTCTATCATTTGCATATTTATGTTTAGATGCATATCTCTCTCCTTAGCTAGGGCTTTCCATACCCACATTTCATCTACACCCATCTTTTTTGGTGGCTACATCCTATCTTTCTATGCCCATATCTATCTCACTACCTCCCCAGCTAGTCTAAACTAGCTCACCTAAGTTGAGGTAGATGGGACGCTGGGGTCCTCCAATGCAGTAGGGTCATATGGTTATAGAGTCTCATCTAGGATGTCATAGATTGATCCCCTCACTAGGGACATCCATCTTTCCTCTACATCCTCAACTACATCTATAAAATCACCCTAAATGGATATTAGATCAAGGTTATATCTCAAAATATCTATCTATATCTACTTCTAAATAAAAAACTTAAAATAATAATTTAACCATCTTTTCTTACCTATTTATGTCTCAACTACTATGGTATTGCTATCTGAATGGATCACCTAGCAAAGTCTCCCCATCTATGCAACCTCTTAGTACCTCCTCTATAGGCTACCTCTTTAGCTCAAATCCCTCTATCATTACTCATGTCCATCTCATCCTGAGCTTGAGTGGTCTCTCTATCATCCATCCTTCTTTTGGCTCCTTTATTGGCTCATTAGGGATGACATCAATCTCTACTATCTCTTACTACCTCCATCACCATCATATTCTTGATGGTCACAACTCCTCCTACTATAGAACTAGTACCTATACATATGGTATACCTACCTCTACCTCCCTATCCTCTTGCTCTTATCCCCATCATGCTCGATCAGTCTATGGTCACTTATAACATGGCCTAAGTGTTGCTCTCACTATCTATGGTTAAATTCCTCTCCTCCCCCATGGCTCCCTCACATGTCGATCCCACTACTTAGGCATCAGTATCAATGTGATTGGAAGAGTTAGGCCCATTATTCTTGGCACCCATGCCACCAAATGTGGCTATCTCCACCATGTGTAGTGTCTAATAACCTTTATCCTCTTTTGTCATTAGTATAATTGTGTGCTAGCTCACCCATGTAATCACTATGTCTTCATATGGCTACCACCTAATTTCTATGTATCTCATTGACTACAACATTGGAATGTGGGACATGACTTGTGCTACCCTATCCTCCCTCCATCTTCATACTCACAGTAACATATCATTGATCATATGGGGTAACCTAATTGATTGATACATAAAAAGCCTCTCATATATCCAAGCTATCAACAATATGATTAGTCTTATGGTCTTCTACCCTTTAACCACCATCTCATATAGATCATGTATAAGCTAGACCCAAATGATAGATCCCAAATCATATATAACTCATTCCTCTAGAATCATCCTACTCAAGGCTACCATGAACAATGGTACCTTAGCATCTGACTTATGACATAACACACATTGTGTCACAAGTCCTATTACAACATTTTGGACATCTAAAAATCTATGATGTATATACATTATCATACTAAATATTTTATACTCCCAAAATCATCTCTGAGCATGTAGCCCACATGACTAAGGCTCTCCTCTCATCTATACTACCTGGTATCCCTATGGTCATCAATGCTCTTATTATGGGTAGCCTAAGTTTGGCATGGACATCCTTTGGTGTGATTACCACCTCTATCACATCCCCATCCACCTTCTATCTAAAGGTGTTAGTCATTCATTCCCAACAACTAAGGAACATGACTAACAAATCTGATCTCATGGGAATCCTACACATGTCAGCTATGCCTCCTAAACCTATGGATACTAGTATAGCCCTATCTCTATCTAATAATCACTCCAATAATGCTGGTAACTAGGCCACCTCTACTAATCTCCAAAACCTCTATCATCTTTTCAATTAAGAAATAGTATAGGATGTATCATTTCCTTCATGTCATGTATAGTCATAATACATTTCTTTTACATTTTTAGTTATAAACAAGCCTTATTGCTTTCATTTTTATTCATTTTACCTATTTTTATCCTATTTAATTCTTCTTTCCCTCCTTTGGTCATTTTAGGACATTCTATCCCTCTTTTGACTTTATATACACTTTTTGTGCTTATTTGGGTCAACCTAGTTTGACCAAAATTTCCCTATTTTTATCCTATTTGACTCCAAAATCTTAGTCAACCCTTTTATTTTCCCCTTCCTAGTGTTGCATTATCACTCTAGACCTTGTAAATCTAATGGAAAATTGTATTAGGGTTTTATCTTTCACAATGTATAGGGTCAACCCATACCTATGAGGTCAGCACTATGAATTCTTCCCAATTTTAGTCTACTGGGTCGACCCAAATCATTTTACCTGCTGACCACTTGTATTTTCATTACAAAGTGCATTTTTCCCATCTTATTCCTAATTCCTCTAAACCCATTTCTTGTCTTGCTATTTACTACCCTTATAATTTAATTTTATCTCAATATGATATCTAGAAATGCTTAAAATTCAAAATTAGTGAAAATATACTTAATTCAAAATAAATTAAAAAAAATTGTTTTGAGATTCTTAGTTGCATACCTGTATTGCATCCATTACTGCCTCTAGAACCTCTCCCTATCTAGCCTATCATCTTCTCACCATCCTAACTCATTTGGTCTTTAGATCTCCTTTTTTTCTCTCTTTCACAAGTCAAAATAACAAATCACTTGTCTTTTCCCCTATTTTAAAAACACTTTTCAAAATTGAAATTCTTCAATTATTGTCCTACAAATTCCTTATTTTATCTATATCTTTATTTTTACTAATCCATTTTCAAAACCATAAAATGTGTTACATTCATGATGACATAGAGATTATTTTCCACTATAATATGCCTATTTTCCAAAAATATTGATTTTTGACTATTTTTTTTGCACTAACTTCTACAAGTTCACCTAGTGTTCTTCACATTAGATACCTTCACATTGGATGCCTTCACTTTTTATTGCAGTCTATTTCTTTATATATAGCACTAAGGTAAGTAAAATTATGTTTCTTTCAATTATGTCCTTTCTTTTATATCATTTTCTACTTTTTGCACTTTACTTAGCATCAACATTGTGTGTTATCATGTTCTACCCTAAAGCAACTCCCTATGCTGCACTTACATGACACGTGATGAGGTTCGAATGGGTCATATATATACACATAATATTTTCAAACTTGTATTGATTACTGACACTTTGTATATTGTATTAACCTATCAAGTCTCAAAATTTCTAAGTGCATGCCTTAAGGGGTGCACCGAGAAAGAGGTAGGCAGACCATCGATACTTCATAAGATTGTTGTCCCTTATGTCACTTGCCATCTACACACTCATCTACTAAAAACATTAACGTTAAGTTTATTATTTTCAACCTTACCCATTCTAATCATATTCCTCTTTCCATTCTTCTTTTCTTACCTTAATTCCATTTTGGACTATTGGTTGTACTAGGTCAACCATGGCTGACCTTGTACAATTTAAGGTATTTTTCACTTTTTGATTTTGTTATCATTTTGACCAACCTAGCTCAGACCTAATGAATTATCCCAAAAAACATACAGGGTTAACCATGGCCAACCCTATATAGTCAACATTTTTGGGAAGATTTAGGGAATGATACACCTATATATACAAGTTCATATCTAACCATTTATAGAGAAAGAAGCAAAGAAGAATAAGTGTCAATGAGCATCTGCTTATTGACCATTATACTTGAGGAATAAATCTTAGGGTTCCATACTTTCTTTAGAGATACACATCTTATCTTATGGAGAATTCTTTTGGATGCATAGATAGGTTGTGTATCCTAGAGCTGATTTGTCTTTGTTATCCTTACATACCATAACAATCTCTTGAGAAGCACCTTGGCCAAAGGAGATAATGAGGCTTGACAAGTTCGTTCAAGGTAAGTATTCCTAACTTTATTTATCCTTTGTAAGATTAGATATATAATGTAGTTGTGATTATTTCTTCCATGCATTAGGATTTCATATATATTGATGTGAGTATATGTCTTATATGCATGTTTTGTTTAGTTGTTTGTTTTGTTTCTAACCCCCACTTTGTGCCAGCAGCTTTGGTGTGCACTAGATTAGATTTACTTTCTTGTTTATTAGCAAAGGTGAAATATTAAACCTTAGGACTCTTTTAAGGTTGTTTCATAATTATGTTAGACTATAGCCTTTGAAACCCCACCTCACATGGTGTATTGTGACAAGTGATCCCCTAATCATGTCTAGTAGATCCCCATATTGGTCATTCTCTCGCTTAACAAATGTATTCCCAATCATAAGTGTAGGTATGCTCTATCTTCTCTAATCTAAAATTGATTTATAGACATGATGCATTTCTAATTGCATGTAATTATCACCATGATTTCACTTCTCAAAATTTTCATTTCAAGTCTCAACCCATTTATATTCTACATGGGTTATTATTTTGTCCTTGATTTTTCCACCATTAAAGACAATTATTCATGATGCAATTTATCTCAACATCTCTCTCTCTCTCTCTCTCTCTCTCTATATATATATATATATATATATATATATATATATATACTAAATTTCTATAGGAGCTCATTCAATTTATTAAAAAACATGATTATAATATAATACATACTACAATCAAGAGTGGAGGCCTAAATAAACTTCTCTCATCTACTACTCTAGTTGGGGTGACCAACAATAACATTGGGATTATTCCTCCTAAGACTAATGTTTGAAATTCCCCACCTAATACTTCATCATATTATAATCCTCTTACAACCATATATAATCAATATCCTAATCCTAATACACGTTTAGATGCAACACATGTCCTTGCATGAATAGTCCTAAGACTAACCCTTGTGCAAGATTTTAGTAACAATCAAATACTCCAAATACAAAACTATAGTTTTAAAATGTCTAGCCAACCTCAAAACATTATGAAATAATAAAATCAAAATTTAATCCCCATCCTATTATATATGCCAATGCAAACATCATACCTCAATCACCAATGCATAACAAGTTGCTTCAAAATATCCAAAACAAACCTTTAGCTCCTTTCATTGAGTCCATACATATTGGAAATAGTTCTCCAACTATTTCATATGATGGAACTAAAAACCATGCCTTACATATTATAACCTTTGGAAATATATACAAAAAATGGGTTGAAACCAATACGTATGCTACCAATAAAATTATATCTAAACCCTTTATGGTGATATCTAGAATGGTACAATCAACTTCGCTAACATTCTAGTACATAATTGTGTGATTTATTAAATGCTCTATTTAAGTAATTCCAATATAATAAACATCCATCAAATAACAAATTCATTAATGTTATTAAACTCTCTAATGATTATTCATGTACTTTCATCAAATAATGGAAGTCATTAACAAACAAATCTAATCATAAAATAAATGATGATAATATTTTGAAACTCTTTGTTACCACATTCAAAACTCCTCTTCAATATGAGGTTAGGATATTATCCCCTTAAACCTTAAAAGAATATTTTGACCTATCAAAATGATAAGCTTTCCTTATGGCTCAAATTGAACCTTTTAATAAAACTGCAAAGGAATATTTTGAAACCAAAACCCATGCAATCACCACTAGAACTTTGCAAAATAATCCTCAGCCCCAATCTAAAGTGAGAACATCTAAATCAGATAACCAACTTCCCTCCTACCCTCCCTTAGATATGCAAGAAAATAATAAGTTGTGACCTTCATCCAAAACATACATCTACATTAGTACCCCTCTATCATGGTATTATCCTAACAAGTTCTATTGGTTTGACATGTCACTCTCATGAAACCTATAATGCACTCTAAAACCTTGTGATTAATACCACTTTGGGAAGAAAATTCAGTCATGGTGATATCACCAAATATCACCATAATGAGTACCTTAAAGAATAAAAAAATTGATCCTAAAATCCAAAATCCATAAATCAAAAACCTCAATAATCATTTTAACTATCATATCCCAATAAAAACATTCAAATGAATATGCTTGTGATATTGATGTTTACTATGATCATTATTACAATAAATCCCAATTTCCTAATGTGGCCAAGGTTAACTACCATCATAAGACTACTCACAAATATCATATCACCCAACCTAATAATCCTTCTCTTAAAAACTAACATCTTAAGGATACTAGAACCACAACTATAACATATACTAACATGAAATCTAGTGATGAGTTTTCTCCACCACCAGAGCCTCAACCTAGTTCTTCCAATACTTCTACTATCATTCCTCTTAAAATAACATTTTTAAATCAAGACAAACCTTGTTAGGGGTCTAACCCTAAATCAAAATTGAATTTCCTAGATGAACTTAAGTCTATGAATTGCAAATTTCCTCTAACAGAACTCATTATAACATCACCATATCATTGGAAGTTTCTCATGAAAAAATTCCATGATATCAAAGAATCACCATATAGTGAAATTTAAATACCTACCCAACACTTTGAATATCCCACACCATAAAAATTCCATGCTATTGAATCTATTTCTCAATAAAACTATTAAAAAATATCCATAGAGTTTCCCAAACAAGATATGATTAATGATGAAATCCTTTTTAAGCTGATGATCCACCCTCTTCATGAATACTATGATCAATAATACCTTAATAATAAAAGTCTTGGTGGATGAAGGCTCATGCATTAATGTTGCATCCATTTGACTAATCCAATAACTTATATATTCTAAAAATGACCTTAAACAAACATGACTCACCAACTATGGATTTTAAAAAATCAAAGTCCTCTTGGTTACATTTGGATCCCTCTCACTAGCTAAACCAAAATATTACATACCAAGTTGATGGTTCTCAATCTTCCACTCTACTATAATCTCTTTTTAGGTCATCCTTGGACTCATATCATGAGAGATATTTTGTAATTTTATATCCAATGCATTAAGTTTAATTAGTAGCATAATTATTACAATCATGAATAATATCCAAACCCATGAGGTCTCAAGCTACCTAATCTTAAAATATAGAATCGCATCCCCACCATTTATCATGTCAATATCCCTCCTCTTCTTGATTTCATTAGCATGCATGCTCATATCCAAGACTCTCTTGTAGATTCAAATGATGATGAAAATAATGAGTCAAAAATTATTTATAATACAACCAAACTACCACCTTACTTAATGGAATGGCTTCATCATTATCTCTTACCATGAGATAAAAACATTCCTTTAATTAATTATGATATTCAAATTCATCCCACATGCAATTCTAACGAATCTTCTTACATAGAAGATGATTTTATCTATAATTATTTTGGGGTAGCCAAATTATTTCAATATACTTTATCATTATCCCTTTAAAATTTTAGTAACATTGGTGTATCAACCAAGGTTACTCCCATTGAAATTTATAAACCAAATACCCATGCTTGTAAAATATCTCCATCATATGATGATTAATATATAGTTTCCCAAGCCCAATCACGACATTATTAAAAACCTTAGCTAAAATACATGATTTTAACTAACATGTTCATTTGGTTCATATATTCTATGATTGTAATGGTGAAGAGAATGATAGATAATGATCTAAAACCTTAAGGTTATGGCCCTCGTATCAACCCAACACCTTTATAAAATAAAATATAAACTATATAACACTTCAATCTTGTATACTTGGAAAATATTTATCATTGTTATACCCTTCAACCCCTAGACCTCTTATTGTCAAAAGGCTCACATATACTATCTCTTGTGCATATTAATTATCTCTTAGTTTGACCATATGTAATTTTGATGACCAGACCTTCTATACTTCTTAAAATTTTATAGCCCTACTTATTATCATTCTCTACAAGGTTTGGACTTGTATATGTTTTCCAAATTTGTGGACACTTGCGTCCTAGATAAATTCCTACGTTGACACTAGTGTCATATGCCAAACTAAGTATCCATTACCCTAAAGTCATCAAATTTTTAAATAAAAAATATTTGTATGGTCAACCTCAGTGCTTTAATGTGAGATATTCCAAAAAGTGATTGGTATATATATAGGATCAACCCTTAGTCATTCCTCAGTTAGCAGAGACCTAATACCTCCTAAGGCAACTTACCAAAAGCACTAAATAAAGAATTCAATTGAGAAAATTTTACCTATTGTTTCTTATTTCGACATCATTCATAGGAACAAACCATATTTAGGTTTGAAGTAATGAAGGAACATCCCATGATCCATATTTTCCAAGTTACAAACTAAGTCATTCTATGTACTTTCTTATCACACATTAAACCCTTATACACACACAAGCCAACACATATGAGAGAAATATATAATTTCAAGGCCCATTTAGATTATTGGATATATAGGTAGTACCCATTAATAGAGAGGTCCTTAGCCCAACTCGACACTATGTGCCCACTAACTTATTTTTACACAATCACTCCAAAGGTGAGAAATCTAAGATTTTATTATTTGATGAAGAGTGATAGTTTATGTATGAGATATAAACACACAATATATAAGTGATATAAAACCCATAAGATTCTAGGTAGCTGCATCTATATCCAGTCAATATTTTACACTAGATGCCTACATCCAACTCAAACACTAGCATTAACGTAATTATTAGGATATAGTGCAAGTATCTGAGGCTAGATAGTGTAAGGTTATATGATCTAATGACTAATAAAAAATCCTAATCCAATCCACTTCTATCCTATTTAACCTAGATTTTCATGTTCATAGTAAACCAACTAAGTACTCTTATTTTTCATTTATTGAAATATTTATCAATAGTTGTAATTACTATTTTTAGCATATTTCAGCATTTAAATTTAGAATATTATTTATCTAAGTTTGAAATTAATTGTCATGTTAAACATTTGTTTATCACCCTTGTGATTATTCATTTTTATATTCTTAACACTATACTATATTAACCCATCTCGATTTAGGGTTAAACATTTTGTGAACCTGACAAACCTAGATTAAATTGATGCTCTTCTCCTTATTTACCTAATATTTGTTTACTTTATTTCATATATCATTGATGATATATCATTTTAATGACTATGATTATGAAACTATCCAACTCTATATCAAGGAGTAATAATTAATTATCATTAATTTTTGCCCAATGCACAAGTACTCCATCTCAAATATTTGAATGGTGGTAGTTACCATTCCTATAACAAGGTCCATGCCACCACCATCCAAAGAGATGAGTTGAATAATCTTCAGGAAGATTAAAAATCATTTTCCATTTGTGAGTTTCACTGTAAGACCTTGGATAAGAGCAAGTTTTCCTCACAAAGTACCCTCTCTCTCTTACCATGTTTCATCAAAAAATAACTATACTTTTTTCAATCTAGTGATTTAACACAAATTGTACATTTTCTTTGTTTATCATTACTTTCATATTTCACTTTTGTCATTTATTCATGTTTTACAAGCTTCTCAAAATGATTTTTTTTGTTCTAATTTTCATTTCATTTTTATCATTTATTTATGTCTTACATGATTCCTAACATGATTAATTATGTTCTAATTTGAATTTCATTATTGTCATTTATTTATGTCTTAAATTCTTCCCAATATGATCTAGTGTATTCTACATTACATTTTACATTTTACATTTTTTATTTTTATTCTTTTAAAGCCATGCATTTGTTCACGTTTGGTAAACAAGAATCAAAATACATCACACATTTTCCCTTAGCATATATCAAAAATTAACATGTGTTAAAAATAAAATGAATACATCCATAAAATCCATGAGTCACAACAATAAATATAGATCTATATATAAATAGATCAAATGTTTGATATAATACAAAATGATATAATAATAATACAATCTCAGCCCTATGGTTGTGGTCCACCCTATCTATCTAGTTTATAATGAGCTATGCTACCCATAGATGCATGTGGATATAATATCTAAATAGACCATTGAATAGACTCTATGCATGTATGTATGCCCTCAATTTATCTCTAAAAATTAGACAACTGACCTTATACACATGCCAACTCTCTAAATGTATTTAAATCAATAACTCATTCCCCAGCTAATGTTTTCCATGCCTATATCTCTCCATCCCCCAATATTAGTGATAATGATAACTCCATTACGTTTTATCATCTCCAAAACTCTTTTTATACCTCAAAGACCAATCTAAACCAACTCACATGATCAACATAAAAGGCACAAAAGGATCAATCATATGCATAGTATCATCATGTGGTATAACATCATCTAATATATCATTATGAACTAATTGTACCATCAATAACCATCGAGCCTACTTTGTAGTAAAATTTGTAAAACACAAAAAAAAATGTACATTATATCTCAAATGTGTGTGTGTGTGTGTGTGTGTGTGTGTGTGTGTGTGTGTGTGTGTGTGTAAATGATATATATAGAGTATATATCTATCTAGTAACAAAATAATAAACATCAACTACATAACATAACACAATTTACTCACCAACAATATCTCCTTCCACTTGACCACTAAGAACCTCTAACAAGGCATGACTTTATGGTGTATCAACCAAATCTTTTATAATTATGCTAACGGATCTCCATGAGCTAGTGTCTCTACATGTGTTTGTGGCTCTACATGAACCTTTCTCCACCTATGTCATTATGTTGGTATCCATGGTGGTAGATGCAAATCCTACTATAGTGAAACAATAGCTATCTTTACCTCTCCTTTTATTACTATCACCTCACCCTATTTATGCTAGCATAAACATCCCCAAGGTCTCAATTAGTGTGATCATATCATAGGCATATCTGTGAGTGCTCCTAAAATTCAACTATCTCAACACACCATTGCATGTCATGCCCAAAACCTAGTCACTACTATAAGCACCACCAGATGTGATAACCTAGACTAACCTGGTAAAAGAGAAATAAGATGTGGCTCTACCCACCATGTATAATGAAATATAATATGTGTATGGCCTTATCCCTAAAAATTACTTGACCATAAAGTCCAAGTGCCTATAGTAGACATATATGGCTTCCAAATAATGTCTTGTTGAGTAATCATCTATAATTTTTGGGCATGCATTACAACCCATAATACATGATCTCATCTCCACCTCAATGTATTAGGTAAAGTACCATATATCACATGTGTAAATCCCATAGGCTGACACATCAAAAACTTTTCATATATCCAACTACTCAATAAAGTTATAGGGCCCATAGTCAACTATCTTCATGATAAAATACAATATAAATCATGTAATAACTATATGCAGATCATCGATCCTAGATCATACATCATGCATTGATCCAATATAGATTGGCATAAGTAAATCACATATAATGGAACATTCTCATCTAACTTGTAACAAATCACATGAGTTGACACAAGACCAATAATGGCCTTATAGATATTAATATTGATCAACATATACATTAAACAAATGAACCTACAAACCACTAAAATTTCTCACATACTTGATTGCCCATAGCTTAAGGCTCATCTCTTAGTGGCCATCTTAGGATTATCATAAATAACATGTGTACCTATAATAATAAGTCATAATATTTCATGGATATCATCTAGGGTGATACCCACATCAATGGTATCCTCATCCATCTCCCACCTAAAAGTGTTGGTTATTTGTTCCCATGTCTCTAAAAACATGGTGACTAACTTAAAACTCAATTTAAAATGTTTCATTTATATAATACCCCCAAATCCTAGTGTATTTAACCATTCTTAGTCCCCTATTATCAATCTCTATAACAAATCAAGTAACCAAATTGTGTCCACCAATCACTAGAGCTTCTGTCATCTCTATAAAATATAAAACGAAACATGCATATTAACTCTATATATCAAATAATCATGAATTACATTATTAAAATCAACAACACAATCATTTAAAACCATATTAAATACTTCATCAACCTATTGTCTCTTTTTCATTATTTTATAGTAATTTAGACACATACCTAACTATGCCAACCATGACTGCCTTTCTTACACCATCATCCACTTACTATGAAGTCAATCAGTTTATCTAAAATCATTTCTAACTTACAATAGAGTCAGCCAATAAAATTACACCATCATCCACTTATTATAAATTTAACCAATTTACCTAACACACTTGGCCCCTTAATATGAAATTAGCCACTAAGGATATGCAATCGACCATATCCCATCCTAATTCGACCACCTAAAGGACTTACTAGATTGGCCAAGATATATGTAGTCACCCACCTTTATTATATTACACTAGATTATCTAGGCTATATGTAATCAACCATTTATAAAATAACAAGATTATTCTAATAACATGTAATCATCCAATAAAATCAACCTAATCATTTAAAATTACATCATCCCTTCTGATCTTATTTCTATCTTGTAACAATTTTTAAGTAACCCTTGATTAGTACCCTAGACACCACTTTTTCATTTTTAACCCCTACCCATTTTTGTCATAAGTTCTACTCCATCCCAAAAATATTGGGGAAAATTATGCCACACAAATTTTCCCCATCACCTAATTTTAAAAATTTACTTCATTTAAAACTAAAAATTATTAAAAATTATATCCAATACACCTAATACCTAGATTAAGCTAGCAAAAATTGCAATACATCCTCCTCATGCTCCTTGCATCTATGCCATTATCTCTCTCATCACTCCTCTAGGTGTTTAAACCTAATTTGGATAAGAGTATATCATACTCGGTAAAAAATGGTTAAGGATATAGAAATGATATGGCACAAGGGTGAATATCATATATAAAACAAACCAATTAATGTGCTAAACTCAATAATACCATAAATCAAATTTATAAAATTGAGATAGGCTATTAGTGGAAAGTATAGCTATGTTAGATATATAAATGACATAAAATAAAGTACTTAGTTTTTTTTATGTTAATAAAGTGTTGGATTTGGTACAGGTAGGAAGTAGGCAAGAATATAGTTCTAGATTAATTTCAAATTCTAGATCTGGTGTCTTTAGCTCTTTCTACACTTGTGTCATCCTATGATAGTTGTGTCAACACTAGTGTCTGAGTTTAATAAAAGTGTTTGATCTCAACATGAATGTCCTATATGAAATATTTTCTCACATAGGATGTGACCACATAGATACTTCTAGATTTGGCTTCTCCTTCACTCTAGTACATTCAAATCTGGGTCATGGACTATCACTCTTGGTGAAATGGGAAAACCCTAGCTTTCCATCTTCAATGTGATAATGGAGAAAAATGGGTTAATGGGAACATGATCTCGTTAGTGTAGGTTTTTATTTTTCCCTATTATTTAATTAGGGAAATTATATATTTGTGCATACATGGAGTTTTCCTACATTCGTGGGATAGGCTAGCTTATGTGGAGATATGTGTCATAGATGTGTCATAGGTGTCATAAGAATGTCATAAGTAACTCCTTTGACTGGCTATTCTGGGTATGGGAATTACTTCTCTATTCTTAGCACCCTATCACCACCTTTCATGGAGGAGTTACAATCTATTCTTGGGGTGCTTTGACGACCTTTTGTGGAGGAGTTACTTATGTGCTCTCTTATATGTATTCTTCACTTTGGCCATCTTATGTTAATGGAATATTAGCTTTTCTCTAAATTGTCTATGAAATTGTCTCTTGTTTGATTTCATTTACTTTAGCATTTTGTGGTATTTACTTACTTCATCTCGTACAACCATGACTCATGCATTCTCATTATTCAGACCTTGGTGAATCCTCCAATATGGTATCAGAGCTACCCTGGTAACTGGTTGTCTATTTTTCTATTGCTTTCAATGAAATCTAGAGCTTTGATTAATACATTTTGTTTTGTGAAATTTAATTTTTTTGGGAGATATTGTTAGTTCTCCATGTTATTGTTCCTTAAATGGCTTTTTTGGTCTCTCCATATACATGTAGGCCTGTGATCATGATCCTCTCAGCACAGTGTTGAAAGTATCATGGTGTTCAAGATCTGCATAAGAGTTTGTCTCAGACTGAGTGTAGAAGTGTGGAGTTATAGCCATGGCATTCCAAAACAAGTGAGAAATATGAGCACATAAACACTAAGTTTATGCAAGAAGAAGGAAAGAACGTGGTTGGGTTCATAGCTAAGTCACTTGCTGGTGATAAAATTCCAATCTTGGAGCTTTCAAAAAAGGCGTGATGGTAAAACGCAGTCCTACATCCACCTTAGTGCACTTTCTTTAGAACTTTTCAATCCAGCTCTGCACCCTTTTTTCCTTCTCCACATAAGTCATTTGTTATGGTATGCTTTCAAGACAAAGTCATTAAATTCAAGCCTTCCTTGGACCTATAATCTACTTCAAATTCAGTTTCTCTACTGTCTTTTTTGCCCAGCAAATTTAAATCTACTCTTTCCTCAAACTTTGGCGCCCCTCTCCTTGTTTGGTGTCCCATGTGGGCCCTTAAATACTTGGAAATCCATTAAATTCTATCTTTTACTTTAATTTTTTAGTTAAAATTGACTTTTCCAAAAATAATTAGTCAATTTGACTGGGTATTGAGTATTTTAGACAATTTTTAAGTTTTGATAATTTGGGGGTTTAAATTTAAACTTGTATCTTTGCCTGTAGAAGACAAAGGGTGAGGCCTGGGTTGGTAGGAGGCCAATTCCCCCTTAAAAATACCTCCTTTGGATTCCTCACTCTGTGTTGAGTCCAATGAGTGGTTGGAAGACCACTTTCTCTCTCAAAATAGGCATTTTTTTAATGTTTTAGTGCTATTTTTTTGCAACACTAGTTTACAAAAAATTGAATCTTTAATATCTTGCAAATGGTAGCTCAGATTTAGGTGCCATTTTTTGAAAAAGTGTTTGTATTTTAATTATCCATAGCTTAGGCTTGTTATTCTTTAAAAATGCATTAGTTTATAAAGTGCCTAAAATTTGGGTCTCTCGGGATGCATTTTCGATTGAGTTCGACATCCTGTTTGCTTAAAGTCTTGCACTGATTTCTCTAAGACACATTCTCAACTAAGCCTAAAATATTTTGAGCATGCACTTACATATTTCAGGGGGGTCTCAACATTTTGGGGGGGGTGTGATTGCTTTTTAGCACTTGCAATCTTTGCTTTCGTTCTCCTTTTTGCATAATTTCACAACTTTCAAACAACACAACTTCACCTAAATTCAGCTTAAAATGGATTATTTTCAACTTAAGCCCCTAAAACCCTTCAACTATCATGAATGGAAGGTTAAAATGTCAATCATTCTGAGAATTAAAGGGTTGTATAGGATCACCATGGGTACTGAAGTAGAACCCAACACTGATGCTGAAAAGGTCAAGTGGTACAACCGTAGTGATAAAGACTATGGATTACTGAGCTTGTCAATGTCTCCAAAACTTATTTTCTATTTAGAAACCACCAAGACTCTTAAAGACATATGTGACACCTTAGAAGTCTTATTTGGGAAGCTTGATGAGATGAGAGGTCATGAGCTCGAAAATGAACTCATAAGTCTAAGTCCTAGCAACTTTGACACCCTACAGGAATTCTTCACTAAGTAAGGCTCTCAAATTGAAATTTAAAGAATGTGAGATAGAGAAGAAATATGATCAATTCATACTTTCTATTCTTAGAAATTTAGGTCTACTATTCAGTCTTTGTCTCCACTTTTCATGCCACAAAATATGCTCTTAGCACTACATGGAAAATGCCTTCTTTGGATTCATTCATTTCCGACTTGAGTAGGGAGCAAGATAAACTAATCCAAATGGGCACAATGAAGTATACTCAACCTGAAGCTTTGATAGCTGGAAATGGTAAGGATAAGACTTTAATAAAGGAGAAGAAGAAAAAGAATAAGGACCAAGAAAAGAAGAAAGAAAACAATAATCCTGCCAAAAACAACACTGAGTCTTCCTCTTCCAATGCTAAACCTAAGAATGAGAAGGTTAAGTGTGCCTATTTTAAAAAGATAGGGCATGATGAACACAAATGCATGAAGAAACAAATAGATCACCTAACTCATCTTCTAGAGAAGCACAACTTATGTGTTCCTGAGTCCATCAAGAAGAATTCATCTACCCAAGATTCTACCAAGGCAAAAGGCAACGGTAAGGAGAAAGAAAAGGGCAAGGCCCTTGTAGCAACTACAGCTTCTACATCATCATGGGTCATTGATTTAGGTGCTTCTCACCACATGGGCTCTTTACTAGTTGATTTTTCATCTTTAGAGCCTTGTAGCATGACTTCAATTAGTTTGGGTGATGACACATCAGTTTTTGTTGTAGGGAGAGGGTCAGTTGAAATGGAAGGAGGAACATTCAATAATTTTCTAAGTGATCCTTCTCTTTCAACCAATCTTCTATTCGTATACCAAATCACTCACATTGGTTGGGGCATGAGAGTTGGGTTTTTACCAGATTCAATGGATATTAGGGAGTTACATAGTGATACTATAGTGGTAGTGGGTAAGGAAGATCACCAAGCAAGGTTATACACCTTCTCACATGTTGCACCAAATGTTTGTCCAAAAACATTGCTGACTCATTCAAATGGAGTTAGAAAATTATGGCATGAGTGGTTTGGCCACCTTAACTACCACTACCTTGAACAACTTTGCAAAAATGACATGGTCATTAGCTTGCCTCTTATCCAATTCTCTAAATGACTTTACGATGGGTGCTCCCTTGGGAAGCATCCCAAAGCAAAATTTGACAAAGGCAAAGTTTGGAGGGCTTCATAACCTTTGGAGTTAGTCCACAGTGATGTATCGGGACCCTTTCCCAAACCATATTTCTTAAGGACCAAGTACATCCTCACTTTCATTGATGATTTCTCTAGGTACACTTGGATATATTTTCTCAAACAAAACTCTGAAGTGTTTGAAAATTATCTAGACTTCAAGGCTCTTGTTGAGAAATAGAGTGAGAAATCCATCAAAGTTCTTCAAACTTATAATGGAGGGGAGTATGTCAACAATAGGTTTGAATAGTTTTGTACAATAGAGGGGATTGATTTATAGTGCAAAGTCACTTATAGTCCTTCATAGAATGGGGTTACATAATGCAAAAATAGGTTCTTGAAAGAGATGGGTAGCTGTATGATTCACTCCAAATCTTTAGCACCACAGTAATAGGCTGAAGCCATCAATTGTGCTTACTACATTCAAAATAGGGTTCCTCACAAAGCTGTAAAAGGGATAACACCCTTTGAAGCTTGGCATAAAAGGGAAACCTAATGTTGAGCACCTTAGGATTTTTGGATCCCTAGCCATGGCCTACATATCGAAGAAGAAACACAAAGCTATGAAACATCAATCCAAGCCTTGCATCTTTATAGGATATCTAGATGGTGTTAAGGGGTATCACCATCTAGATCTAGTCACTCATGAGTTGTTCATTGAGAGAAGTGTCCATTTTTAGGAGAGTCTTAGAGACTCAACACATGGCACTTCTTCTCCCTCATCAGATCTACTTCTTCATGATGATTCCTCATCATATTTAGATCAGCCATAGTAGGTTTTTGAGCCAGAAACATCTTCTTATTCTTCTTCTTCGAGTTTAGATAGTGAGGATAGTGATGTAGAGTCATCCACCTCCACTCAGTCAAAGGATGAGGAGTTAGCACCTGACTCACCCACTTTTGGGCCACTTTGGGCTAGACAGACACTTGAGAGTGTTGGCACTTGGGCAGGAGATCTTGCAGATGACTGATGAACTAGGGAGGATTTTTAGAGAGATCCACATGCCTGATTTACTTCAGTTTCAAATCCAAAGACTTTTTGAGAGGCATTGGGGGTACCTAAGTGGGATAGTGATATGAAAGAAGAATATTCTTCCTTGATCAAAAATCACACTTGGGATTTGAATTCACTTCCTAAGGGAAGGAAGATGGTTTGATGTAGGTGGATATATCAGACCAAGTTTGTAGTAGATGGGTCAGTTGATAAGTATAAGGCACGACTAGTTGCCAAGGGTTTCTCATAAGTGGCAAGCATTGACTACTCAGAGATGACTTTTATCTGACTCACCTTAGCTATTTCCACATCACATGGTTGGGATGTGCACTAGATGGATGTGAAGAGTGCCTTTTTTCATGGAAACCTAGAGGAGGAGATCTACATGGAATAGCCGCTAGGATTTGTTCAAGATTCTTCCTTAGTATGCATACTTAGGAAATCTATCTATGGCCTCAAATAGGCCCCTTGGGCATGGTATGCCAAGATGGATTCCTTCCTTCTCGCAATAGGTTTCACTAGGTGCCATTATGATCCTAATGTCTACTTTTTGTGGCAAGATGACTCGCTCTTGATTTTGGTTCTTTATGTTGATGACCTTTTGATCACCGAGAGTTCTTCATCAGCTATTACAGTGGTGAAGGCATCTCTCCAGGATAGATTTGACATGATAGACTTGGGTTTATTGCACTACTTCTTTGGCATTAGGATCTCATAGTCAGATTCATGGATTTCTCTTACATAGCCTAAGTATGCTCTTAACTTATTGGTGCAGTTTCACATGGCTGATTGCAAGCCATCTTCAACTCCCTTTCTATCAGGAGTCAAGCTTGAGGCTGACTTTTCTTCACCATTGGTTGATACCACTCAATATCGACAACTTGTTGGCAGTCTCATCTACTTAACTCACACTAGGCCTGACATATCATATGTAGTGGGACTTGTCTCTAGATTTATGCAGAAACTCATGAGCTACATTGGAAAGCAGCTAAGAGGATCTTGCATTATGTACAGGGTTCACATAGATATGAGATTCATTATAGGTTTGGCATAGAGGTTGACTTGGTTGGATATATAGATTTAGATTAGGCTGGTGATTCACAGACTTGCAAGTCCACTTCTGGTTATAGTTTCTCTCTAGGTTCTAGTTCTATCAGTTGGTCTAGCAAGAATCAGAATGCTATTGCTATATCATCGACAAAGGTAGAGTACAGGGGAGCTATTAATACAACTACTGAGGTTATTTGGCTTCAAGGGATTATTTTTGAGTTTGGCATTCTTATCAAGCAACCCACCATCATTTATTGTGACAATTAGAGTACCATTCAGATTTGTAGGAATCTAGTTTAGCACCAGTGGACCAAGCACATAGAGATTCAAATGCATTTCATTTGGGAGATTATTCATAGTCATGTCATTGACTTAATATTTTGCCAGTCTTTGGAGCAAGTTACAGACATCTTCACCAAACCTTCCATCGAGAGCAAGTTCATTCATCTGTGAGCTCTTCTTGGGGTGTGGTCTACATCTATAGCCACATCATCTTTGGAGGGGGGCTTCTAGCCTTCTCATTTATTTATGTCTCTCTTTTGGGGGAGAGTTTTTTCCTACAGGTTTTCTCCTTTTCTCTATCTTATGAGAGATTACTTTTGTACATGGGTACCTCATCGGGCCTAGTTGTCGGGACCCATTTTATATTTCCACACTGCCCACCTACGTTGCACTTATGGGGGGTGTTAGTGTAGTTTTTTATTTTTCTCTATTATTTAATTAGGGAAATTATATATTTGTGCCTACATGGAGTTTTCCTACATTCATGGGATAGGATAGCTTATGTGGAGATGTGTGTCATAGATGTGTCATAGGTGTCATAAGTAACTCCTTTGACCAGATATTTTGGGTATGGGAGTTACTTCTCTATTCTTAGCACCCTGTCACCACCTTTCATTGAGGAGTTACCATCTATTCTTGGGGTGTTTTGACCACATTTTGTGGAGTTACTTACATGCTCTCTTATATATATTATTCACTTTGGCCATCTTATGTTAATGGAATATTGGCTTTTCTCCAAATTGTCTATGCAATTATCTCTTGTTTGATTTCATTTACTTTAGCATTTTGTGGTATTCACTTACTTCATCCCGTGCAACCACGACTCGTGCATCCTCATTATTCAGACCTTGGTGAATCCGATAATAGATCTCAAGCTAACATTCAATGGCCCTAATTTTAAGGGGAACTACTTACATAACTAATATTATAGAAGAGGGCCTTAGACTCATATAGTTCTCTGTTATGTGTTGGCTTATGTGTGAATCATGAAATGTGAGTAAATTAAGTACAACAGTGAACTAGCTTGTAACTTGTCAATTGCATCCTTATTACTTCTCCTTTATTACTTTAGACATGTAACTAGGTTTTTATTTTGGATAATATTCGAATAGGGTATAATATGAAATCTTTTGGTAAATTTAGTGCTTTTTGAGTGTTTCTTATGTGCTCTTTTGGTCTTATTATTAAGTTTTAAAGGTGAAAATGAATGACGGTTTATATTTTATTTATATCAATCCTATCATTAGATAAATCACATTGAATATCTTATCTTGACTATTGTGATATGTTTCATTTACAAATTATATGACTTCAAGGCATTGGACACTTGAGATAGGTCATGAAAGTAACATTGATGTTACTATCTAAACTAGACATGATTGCCCAAGGAGAATTAAAGTAGGCACAAGATCAAAACTTGTATAGGTGTAAGATAAGTAAATTTTAATCATTTTATTCAAGATGAGATGTTTTTGTCATAAATACAACACTACTCAGACTAAGATATAGGCCAAGGAGCATAAGATAGAGTAGATGCAAGGCTTGTAGAAGCAAGGCATGTATGTAACTAAGAGGAATAGCTAAGGTCTATGTTTTCCAAGTGTAAAATACTAAGGTGATAAATAAATATAAAATATCATATACATTTCCCCCATTTAATCTTGTAATGTAATTGTTAGTTTAAAGGAAAGGAATAAATATCTAGGTGTGTATACACACCTTATCTCTGCTTGAGTTGAATTTGAGTGATTTATTGGAGATGGATTTGGAGGATTTATTGATGACTAACCTAAAACCAATATCATATGATAGTGTAAAATTAATGCATTTAATATGGGTTAAAATTACTTCAAATATATTGAAATTGAAAGAGCAAGGTTTAGTGTTACACCTATGTCAATGTAACTACCTTACCTATTGGCAAGTTATTTTTGAAAAAGATGTCTCTTTATAAATATATGAAACTAATATTAGGATAAATATAGATAAATATTTAATTTTCATATATCTAATGAGATAGAGAGATATAGGGAGGTTGGAAGCCACATGCCCCCAAATTTGGAGCAAAAGTGAGTTTCTACCTAGCAGTTAAGATTAGCTCAACCATGCAAGCCAATGATACTTATAACCTAGTGAGTTTAGATAATCAAATCAAAACTAAAAAATTGGAAATATTGAGTGATTTAAACACATAAACCTGTCAAAAGGTGAACCAAATACTCCATTAGATTGGCTCACTAGAGTTTATAAAAGTCTATAGGATATCTATACATGCAATAATTTTAGATTTTGAGATTGATTTATATTTTGAAATATTTGGCACATGTATCATAGAATATCAAGACTATATTTGTCTCATGTTTAAACTATGTGTAATAATGGTATCATGTATAAAATCTTGCCATAAATGTGTGTTAGAATCATATAATTATGTGTTTTAGCCAATTCATAAAATTGTGTAAGTCTAAAGGACATGATTCCAAAGATTTCCCCCAACATATATGAATAAATATAAAACTAATATAAGTACCGATGTGGAGTACATGTTTCTAAAATATGCCCCCATTGTAAACTAGGGATGTTGAGAACTAAGTAGGTGTGAAGAACATGATTGAAAAGCATGCCCCCATTAAATATATGAATCGATATAAGTAGCATACTCAATGAAGGTGGAGAACATGATTCCAAATAGTTCTACCACTAAATATAAAAATTATTAATGTGTGGAAACCATGTCATCATGACATGCCCCCATTGAATCTATAAATAGTGTAAGTACCATAGATTGTGTGAGTGTTGAGAGCACGCTTCCAAAGCATGCCCCCACTAAATTTTTGAACTATGAAAATGTGAAATCCATGTGAGCATGACATGCCCCCACTAATATTACCCAATTTAAGGTGAGGTAAAAATAATACCTGGTAGTTATCTCCCCTTAAAATGTTAAGACAACTGTAAATCTATGAATGCAACCATGTAGTATATAGAAGGAAACATGTCTAGATGAATGTATCATTAAAGTGCATAGAACTAATGTGATCACATTTAGGCCTATGATGCATGATAAAAATAATGTAAATGTATATATAGTAACAATAAAATATTAATGAGTAAATAATCACATACACAAGATCACTCAAAAACCAAGTCAAAAGTCAATGGTCTAAGGAGACCATAAATAAGGGGCATGTTCAAAAACTATAAAATTGAATGGACATGACTTAGTCTATTACCCACAAAATTAAGGAATGGTATATTCAATTTTTCATATAATAAGCAATTACATATTCAAATGTCTAATAATGCAAAATATAGGCACATGTGATGCATACAATGGAGAATATTCAAATGCTTGAAAAAGTAAAGCAATACTAGGGTAAAATTCTCAAGAAAGTGTGTAAAGTAAAAATCTTAAGCAACCAACATAAACATGTCATAGTATACCATGGATTGAATGTTTTATAAACAAATTCTAAGTATATATCATATCAATTACCTTGTGTATTGTATAAACATGGATAATAAGCATGTGTAAGTATATATGTAATCTCAAACACGATAGGGTAGAGTGATCATCAAATCATATAACCTATGTGTATCAAGATCATAGAATATGGATGCCCCCAACATCTTGGTGGCATGAGTAAAGGGAAAGCCAAACACCCATAAGTGTATCATGTATCTATGTATTCTTGTGTATGTGTATGTAGGAGTAAATGATATGCTAGTCCTCAATATGGAACTAACACATACATGTCAAGGAGACAATAGAACATGTATTTGCCAAAAATGTTTTTGGAGTTTTTGAATATTTTTTAATTTTGTGGTATTTTTATGGATATTTTGATTACATAATATATTTATGTAAGTGCATTATGTTCATTGTGATTTTCAAAGGCTTTCCTTCAAGTGTAGTAAGGTAGTATACATCTTTTCCCAACTTTTCTATATTAGTGAATGAAATGGTTTGAACTTTCCTTTCTTTTTTTTTTATGAATTTGTGTTAATTTTATTTTCTCTTCGTACCAAGTCACTGACATAAAATTCACATAATTGAACATTTTTTTATATGCTCACTTAACATGATCTTGGTAGACACATAGGTTCTCAGATGCCTGAGAGTGTTTGTCATTTTATTGTTTTAATTGATGCAATCTCTTTTCATTGTATTTACTATCTTTGATAATGTCTTTGAGATAAACATGCAAAAAAGGTATTTCTATCTCAATCGGTAAAACTACCTCTGTAACATATATAAAGGAATATGGTGAAGTTTGGGTGGGTGTGAAAACACTGGTGTAGTATGCCCAAAAAGCATATATCATCTATTGGTGTTAACCATTACCATAACATTAAACTATCTTTTCAAGTATATTGATAATGGTTTTATTTTTTTCCTCTACCTACCTATTACCCTATGGGTAATAAGATGTATAAAATTAATGTTTAATTTTATATAGACTTAAAAATAATTTGACCCTTTTATTTTTAAAGGATGATCTATTTTTATAAATAATAGTCAAAGGAGTACCAAAATAGGAAATAATATTAGTCATCAAAATCCTACATATGTCACCACCTTTGGTAAATTCAAGGGGAATGGCCTCCACCCATTTAGTAAAATATTTTGTAACTGTAATGATTAAATTATGTCCACTAGTGAATATTGGATTGATTTTTCTAATCAAATCAAACCCTCATAATAAAAATGGCCATGGTGAAATAATTGTATGTAACTTATGTGATAGTGCATGATTTAAATTACTATATATTTGGCACTGTAAACATAATTTGGTATGTTTGATGCATTCTTAGTCTATGGTAGAACAATAGTGACCTTGGTGTAATAATTTCTGGGATATGGCCCATCCACTAAAGTGACCCCCACATTCATTGTCATGTATTTATAATAGTGTTGTGTGTGATTAATATTTGTTTAATAATCATAGTAATTGCCCATCAAAACCCTATTTGAATAAACCATTTCCAATAATAACATAATGAAACACCTCACTGTAAAATGGTATGGTATATCATCTTGATAAATAAAATTATAAATATTAGTGTTTCATTATATTCTTATAGTATTGTGGTTAATATAAATAATGGCCAAGGTATTCATTTGATCAGAAGAAATGGAAGGATTTCATAGTTTCCACATTTTAAAGTTTGTGATAATCATCAAAAGTCATCAAGGATGTTGTACTTGCCCTATCATCTATATGGCAATTATCTTTACATGGAATATTATCTATAGAAATTTTTGTAAATGTATGTGTGAGTTTATCTACCATTTATTTATATGGAATAAGATGTTGTTTAGTTTAGTAATTATTAGTAATTTGATTAACAACCAATTGGGAATCACAAAAAACTTAGATGTCTTTTATATCTAGATTGTGTGCTATGGATAATACATTGATCAAGGACTAATATTCATATATATTATCAGTGAAATAAAAAGATAATTTTAAAGAGAAAGACATGTATTCACCCTTAGGAGTTCAAAATACAATGTCAGCACCCACTCCTGTTCAACAGTTTGATCCACCAAAAAGCATTGTCCATGGAATGGAAGATATATTTTATGCATCAAACTCATCTTCAAAAGCCTTTGTGAGTGTAAAAGAGTATAGTAGAGAATCCTCATCCAATTTATTGGCTATAACATGACATTTTATTGAATTTTGGGCTGTAAATTTTAGATCAAACTTTGTGAGTTGCATCACCCATTTTTCTATGTGGCTAGTGAGGTGTGTTTTATTCATAAGGAACCTTAATGGATATTATTTAATTATGACATGAACCTCATTGATCTGAAAAGAATATTTACCCCTATAGATAAATCACACAATTTTTTTAAATTGATACTGGAACTCTCAATTCTTGAATTAAAATATAATTGGTAGCAGAATTCTCAATTTTCCAATTAAATAGAATAAGAAATGGATTTTTAAAAATATGTCAATTTCCAAAATCTATGTAAAGAATTTAAATTTTTTTAATCAAAATGTAATTTATCTAAACAATTTTGATTATGAGTTATTATGTAAACTCATCTGATTCTATTGTTCAGTTAAAGCATTCAATTCACATTTTTTTATCCTCTGCAAATAATCCAAGTTTATAAAAACTTTACAGTCTGCTTGGATTAAAACTAAATATTAATTTTTAAATTTCCCTTCAAGTATATCTAAAAATTAATTTATAAATATTTCATAATTTAATTAAGGAAATTGAAAAAAAAAAGATCATAGAGAATAAATTGAAAAATGATATATAAGATTTATGTACGAGGTTCACCAAATGGCTACATCCCTGGGTCCACTCTATGAGTGTTCTGATCTCTTAAAAACTCTTTTAGAATAATTACAAAACCTCTATAAGTATAATAAAATTATTCCTTACTAGATAATCTATCTATGTAATAAATAAAAATAAATCTCTTTAATTTAACTGAGATTCTTTTTGCCTCTGTAATCTAGATACATCTTTGTGTGAAAAATCCCTCTATACAAAATCCCCTGCTTCTCTGAGAAATCTCGTTCCTACCTCTGTAAAATAAACTATAGTTATATATTTCTCAATGCTACTTGGCATTGGCTGCACATTAACAAATTTCCCTCTAGAGGCACCAAATTTTTTTTGAAATTGGGTTTTTCTTGTTTTGATAACATGGCTTTCTGGTATTTCCTTTGCCTTCAGACATTGGCTGAGAATAATTTATTTTTCTTGTAATGGGGAGTTTTCCCTATTTTTGGGTTGAAGTTCCACTAAAAATGGGGCTATATATAATTTTGGCACTAAAAATAATTTTTTAATGTAAGCAAACTTAAATAAGCTTTGCCAACTATAAACCCTTTGTCATCAATGTTTCTACATATAATACCTATCAATAATTTGCAAGAAACTTTAAAGAATAAATTTCCATGGAAATATGCCAACTAAATGTAAAGATTAAGATTGACATTTCAAGATCAATATTGTCTTGATATTGGTAAGTGGTTCTTTTTTGACTAATTTTTATAGGGGGAACCTTTGAAGACCTGTGGGGAGCAATGCCACTTGAAGAGTCAACTACAACTGACAAGGGAGTCTCGAACATGGGACCTATTACAAGATCAATATTGTCATTAAAAAATAATAAATGACACATATTTTTCAACATAGTAATAATAATATTTTTTCCCACTTTGAATGTAGAAACAATGCATTACATGTTCTTTAAAAAGATTACCACACCAAGACTCTAGTTATTAAGCCATGTATTGGAACCAAGAATATATCCACATGTAGTTTCTTTTAATTAATATGCATGTAAATCTTCACCAAAATAAAAACATAATTTTTCCACTAAAATAAATTTAGAACCAAATATCTCTCCACCAATCATATGATTCTTTGCAAGTGGGGGAAATAAAATGGAGTTCAACTTATGAGATTAAAGAATTTAAATATTCCCATCACTTTCTTTAACAAGCCTCCAAGAAGTCAATGCCACATTTCTTTGGTGAAATAAAGACTTGGATTTACAGAAAACATGCAACCATGCTTATCTTAAATAACCCAAGATTAAACTACCACATCAATTATTTAAAAGAACCTTTATGTCTTTTTGATAATATAAGAGTGGTAGGATTTTTGATTTATGGGATAAAGATTTAAAAATATATCCCATGGCTATTTTAAATAATTATCGATGTGAGAGTGAGAATAGTATATTTTTGGGACTTGGATAAATAAAATATCCAATGGTAGATTAAAAATCATTAAATAGGATATTTAATTAAATAAATATATCCTATGGTAATATAAAAAACCATTAAATAGGATATTAATTAATTAAATATATATCCTATGGTAAAATAAAAGATAACATTAAATAGGATATTTAATTAATTAAATATATCCCATGGTAAAATTTTAAAAAAAATTAAATAGGATATTAATTAATTATCCTGAACAATATGAAGAATGAAAATCTTCTGGATCACTCATTATTGATCAAGTAATACCATAGCTTTTGAGTAGAAAAAACCAAGGATAAACATAACTTTTCTATTGTTGAATACTTTCATTCATAATCAACCAACTTTAAATTGATGTAATATATTTCACATTCTTTATGATCATCATCGTATTGTGTTAATAAGTCTGTGATGGCCTCATAAGTGGCTGAGATATAGAGAAGTAATGGTCTATCTAGAATAAGAGGTAGGAGTACTGTTGGATTTTATAAATATGTTTTGATTTGATCAAATAATTTTTGACACACATTATCCCATATAAATTTGGTGTCTTTATTTATCAAACAGGTGATAGGAATTATTTTGTCAGCCAATTGAGATATGAAGCATCTAACAACCTGAATTTGGCCCTACATGCATCATAAATGTGTAAGATTAGTTAGTGATGACATTTCAGTAATAGATTTTACCTTTTTTCATATCAAAATTAATGCTTCATTAAGAGATAATGTATCCAAGAAGTTTTATTAATGAAACCCTGAAAAAAATAATTTTTTGGATTTAATCGAACATTGAACTTACACAAACATTCAAATATTTGTTGTAAATTGGTAGCATGCTATTGACAATGTTTAGATTTATCAAGTTAATCATCAACATAGTGCTCAATATTTTTGTGTATAAATTCATGGAATATATGAGTAATGTCCATTTGATATGATAGTGGATCATGTGTTATTTAACCCAAAGGGCATGACTATATAAAAAATATGCCCCAAGGAGTAGTAAATGTCATTTTTTTCTTGATTAGAAGGGTTAATTTTGATTTAGTTATATCCTATTAATCCATTCATAAATTAAAAAATCTCATATCCATATATATAATAGACAATCATATTGATATTAGGTAAATCAAAATCATCTTTTAGACAAGTCTTGTTTAAATATCTAAAATCATTAAAATGATGCATATGACCATTAGGGTTTTTAGGGGTATAATGTAGGACACCCATTTGAATGTGAAATATCTCATATAAATATGTCATCTAAAATCTTTCTAATTTACACTTTTACCAATAATAATAATTTGGGATACCTTTTATGAATAATTTTTTAACTAGTTTTGCATCTCGACACAATAATATATTATGCATTGCCACTGATGGATCAATTCTAGGCATATCTAAATAATCCAAAGCAAAGAGTTTAGGAAAGTAATAAAATAAATGTTAGTAGGTCTTTCCTTCATCATTATACATCATTATAGCTAGTAGAAATGGTTGTTAATCCTTATCTATTCCATAGTTATATTGGATTGTTTCTTCATTTAGAAAAGTGGATCTCTCTTTGATAAATGTTGTTGTAGGAATAGTATGTGATGTATCATTTTGGACATTAATATACTCACTTTCATCAAAGTAGGCATGACATAAGTGTCTTGATCAAACTTTTTCTTATGATATAAGTAAGTGAGATACTTGTATACCCCCAAATACTATAGCAAGGATTCATTATTGGATAACTTATCTAGTGTCAAAATGTTTAGTTGATTATGATCATAAATAAGATGAGGGTTTACCACTTGTATATTTCTTTTATAAATATTCATAAACTCTATTTTGTCTTTTTGAAAATAAGTTGTGTGGCACGGGATATGTTTATGACTTGTAATTTTTTAATAAAAAAACCCAAACCCTGGTAGCTTGTATTAGTTGGAGGATAAATAGATAGAGTGATGCCTTGCTAATTTTTACCTAGCCCCTATCCTTTGTATCCATGTTTTTGTAAATAGAGAGAACCAAAATTGAGATTATAAGATATTAGTGTAGTAGTATCCATTTTATTTATCATTACATAATGTTTGAAGGGATTATTATCCATAGGACAAGTGTAAATGAACCCTTAATGATTGAATTTTAATCATGTGTGCAAAGTGGATAAAATTGCATACATCTCATGTATCCAAGGTCATGCCAAGAGAATGTTATAATTTAATTCATTTGGCATAACTTGACAAAAATTAAGTTGGGTAAGGGGAAATATTGAATTATTTTCCCAAATACTTGTCAATAAATGTTATAAAGTCCCTTGATGTGCATATTATATGTGGCCAAATTTTAAGTTCCTATACCAATTGAGGATATAAAATATGTGCTGCAAATGTTGAGTCCTAAACCATTGTCCATAAGATCTCATTTTTCCATTTTATTATAAACTAATGTAGAGTGGAGAAAAACTATTTATAATATGTTATAGTGGTTATTCCTCTTTTATAATTAATATATTATGCCTATTCCATTTGATAGACTTTAAAACATAACACACATATGGCAGTTCCACATTATAAGGTAGTATAGTAATATGTAATACATCCAAAAGGACATATTTATAATGGGATGATTGGTGTAACAAGTCCAAGAGGGAATTTTTAGAAATAATATACTTGTACATGGTGGTAACATGAAATGGGATGAATTATTTATTCATACATTCCCTTTGGTATTTTTTAGTAATGAATAAAATCTCATCATAAACATTAGAACAAGGAGTATACCATAATACAAATTTTGAATCATGTATGGACTAGATGGATTTAACCAAGTAAAGAATTTATAAAAACATAAAAACTATAATTAATTGGACCATGAAATAATGTAGAGATATTTCCATTTACTACATGATTATAGGATTTATCAATCAAGGATCAAAAATTAGGAAACCCTAGCTAACCTAGGGTTTCATGTTTAAAGATCAAGTTCACAAAATTTTTAACCATAATTTGGATAAAAATATATCCTAATTTGGTAAAAAGGGTTAATTATGTTGTATATTTTTTATTTATGTCATGGAGGTTTTCATGTGAGTGGATGAAGTGTCTTGATAGTCTAAGTATCAATGACAAAGTGTGTGGTGTGTTTGTTCTAGTATACTTGAAGTTGGCTTGGTTGTCTTCATTTTTGGATTTTTTAGGGTTGTTTAGGGATGAGTATTGTGATTTTAGGATGTGAAATAGGTCCCATAATAAGTATTATATTCTTTTAATTCTTTTTTTCATGAGTGTATTTCATCTATTAGTTTATAGTTTTCATCTAGACATTTTGGGTCAAGTAGTAGAAAAATCTAAGAAAGTAGTTTAATGACATAACCATTGCCATGTATGGATGATCCATGGGGATATGTTCATATATTTGTGATAAAATTATTCCCAATTTCACATGTTATGATTTTTAGGTCATGTGGTTGAACGGAGCAAAAGATATAACTATGCAAATTTAGCTTACTAGGCCGTTTGCAATGTTTTCTCATACTTAGCCAAAGTAAGAGCTGAGTAAGTATTTTGATGAATTTATATTTCACATGTGTGAATTTTAAGACCATATTTATATATGGATGGATTAACCTATGAAATTTTATCATGTGGTTCAAATTTTAGGTCATGAAGTTGAGCAAAGCAAAAGTTATTAAGGTGCAAAATTGGCTTCTCAGATAGAAGTTCTCTAAGCTCCCATACTTAGCCAATTTTCCAAAGGGAGATCTAATTGT
This sequence comes from Torreya grandis, assembly GCA_037957365.1. Classification (NCBI taxonomy): domain Eukaryota; kingdom Viridiplantae; phylum Streptophyta; class Pinopsida; order Cupressales; family Taxaceae; genus Torreya; species Torreya grandis. The sequence continues at coordinate 2,086,912 of JARHVA010001850.1, read as the reverse complement.
GCATGTTTAATCACATCACAGATATATCAAAATGAATTAATATTAAAATATAAGTATCTAAAAATTATTTTTATTCTTTTCATAGATCTAACAATTGTGAAATTTGTCAAATAAAAATCAATGGTGAGCAGGTGTTTGTACATGTAGATCAATGATTTGTATTAAGTCAATGAGTCAAATGTGTAGAAGGCATGCAAGGATAAAAGGTGGAAAATAATAGGATGTTATAGCTTAGATTAATTTTTATCATTTAAATATAAATACTTTGTTAATTCACATAGATTGATGGTGCGTATTTAGTCAATATTACAAGGGTGCATGAGATAAGGTCAAACTATCAGAGGTTTAATGTTTGGATAGTGGATCCCATGAGTTGAAGTTTGAGATAATTCTAAAGAATATATATGGTGAAATTTTATTTATTTTACTAAATATAAAAAGATTTTTTCTAAGTTATTGTGATTTAACTTTGACCATTTGAATTTAAATATTCAAATCAACGAAGGAAGGACCAATACTTGGTTTTTGAGCCTTAACTTTCGATCTATATAGAATTTGATATTGTAGTACAAAAAAGTTGTAGAGGAATTCAAGGTTAATATTTAAATATTTATTTTAAGGTATAATTTTTTATACAGTCAAATTTATTAAGCTTCAAAGTTGATTGTGTAATCATTCATGTTCTACAAGTAACCCAAGAAGGGTAATAGAGTTGTTCTTGATGGTATTTCAATGTCTTGAGATGAGATAAGTATTGGAGAGTGTTTTATACTCCATGAAAATCATATGTATGTATTTTTAAGGTTTTAACAATCCATATTCAGTATGAATAAATTATTACAAGGTGACTATGTGTTCATTCATGGTGACTGTGTGCACAGAATGTTGTTTGAGTGAATTGAGCTTTAGTAGGAGTGTGTTGTGATGGTTGTTATCACTTGAGGAGGACCTATATATCATGTGTCATAGTTATATGTATTTTTAAATTGTTATTTTATTCTAATTTTTCTTGAATAAGTGTCAAAGAGGTGAATAGGGTCTCTATAGGACCTAAAAGGATACTTAGGCCTATGTGAATGAGTGTATCGCTTAAAGGTGACCCATGTAGATGCCTTAAAGTGAAGTCATGTCTTGTGGAAAACAAGTAAAGTTGTGAACATGATAATAATCATGAATGATCTATAAAAGGTGAAATAAAATGTGGTGATTTATAGTGAAGCGATACTTGAGAGAAGAGGTGCATGTGAGTATTGTTGAGTAAAGGAAAGGGTGTGTGCCCAATGGATGGGTTGTAGAGAAGAGTAGGTTGATGAATGTGTGTATGACCTATAGGTCATATTTTTTATGTCAAGGATAGTTATCTTTTACTTTTTAATATTGAGGATAAGTGAATGATATATGATGTCTATGTTATCTTTGTGGTTGATTCGAGAGGCAAATCAGAGTGTGGACTATGTGTATGACCATTTGGTCATGTTATTGAGGTTGTGACAGAGTTTTTGATGATAAGTTTAGTGTGATCTAAAAGTTATTTTTGGATGTTTTTGGATATGTGAATAAGTGAAGGAAGTTGATATATATTATATATCCATCAAATTGGTAGGCAATCTGTGATCAGGAGATGTTCATTTTATAGGTGTTGGGAGGGTGCTCAACATCTAGGTTAGAAGGACTTGAACAAAAGGTTGTTAGAAGGAATTGATAATATTATGGGTAGGTGTTCCTTATGAGATAGGTGTTTCACTAAAGTTGATCAGGAAGACTTGATCATCTTAAGGGCAGGTGTTCCTTATGAAATAAGTGTTTCACTAAATTTTGGTCAAAAGGACTTGACCAATCTCATGTTTGTGATCATCTTATATGATAGGTAGTCCATGTGTTTTTAGGATTGAGAGTGGGTTTTATTACCTAATAGGTTTTCCCACATAGATCTTGTGTTGGGTGTATGATCTTGTATTATCTATTATTCATTGTTATGAATGACTTGTATATTATATGAATGCATATGGTAATTTAATAAGGGTTTGAAAGGATTGGATTTGAAGTTGAAATATATAGTATCACTTTATCATCCCTCCCTTAGTGATTTTACCTCTAAAAAGAATATAAAAAATATAGGGCACAAGGGTGAATATTATATCTACAATATCCCAACTAATGTGTTAAACTCACACAGATCTCCCATACCCTGAATTTATAAAATTAAGATATGTTATTAATGGAAAGTAAAATAATGCTAGATATATAAATGACATAAAATAAAGAAATAAAATTTTCTTGATTATAATATAGTTTTATATTTGATATAAGTAGGAAGATAATTCTTCATCAATTATGAGATTCTAGATCTGGTGCCTCTAGCTCTATGGACACTTATGTTAGCCTGGGATAGTTGTATTAATGCTATTGTTTGAGTTTGACACTAGTGTCATGTACAGAATATTCTATCAAATAGGATGTGACCACCTATATGATTATTATTTTAACTTCACCTTCACTCTGGTACATTAAGATCTACGTCATTGACTTTCACTCCTAGTGAAAAAACCCTAGCTTTCTATCTTCATTATGACCTTCGGTAAAATGGATTAGTGACCACATAGTGTCCATCTGACCCACAATGAACCCACTATCAAATTTCATTACCTGCATATCTAATACTATATAATAGGTCTTTAGACTCATGTATTTCTCCCCTACATGTTGGCTTATGTGTGAATCATGCAATGTTTGTAAAGAAATTAAAATAATGACCTATCTTGAAAATTGGTAAATGTGACCCTAAGACTACTCCTTTAGTAATTCAAACCTATATTTGGGTTTTTCCTTTAATTGATGTCATGATAGGGTATAATAATAATTTTTTTGGTAATTTGAGTGCTTCTTGAGTGTTATTTTGGTTTGATTTCTAGGATTCTTAGGTGAGGAAGGAATGAGAGTTGATATTGTATTTATACCAATCCTATCAGGAGATAAATTGCATTAAATCACATAGAACAACCATTGTGATATATTTCATTTGAAAATTGGATGACTTTAGGGAATTAAACATTTGTGTTGGGCCAAGCCAATAACACCAACACTATTTTTTAACCCAGACATTAATTTCTAAAGAGAAGAGAGTAGGCACATGCTCAAAATTTGAAAAGGTGTAATATAAGTATATATTAAGTATCTTAGGAAAGATGGGATGTTCATATCATCAATATAAGGTTTTTAATACTAAGATATAGGCAAAGGGTCAAAAGATAGAGTAGATGTGAGGATTTTAGAAGCAAGGCATATGTAGAACTAAGAGGAACAACTAGGGTCTGAGTTTTCCAAGTGTACAAGAATAAGGTCTTACATAATCATAAAATATAATCTACACTAGGTCACACAAAGCTCTAGTTTCCAAAATAGTAAATATGCAAATGAATGATCAAAATTTTATTATATATTTAAAACCCACAAATTATTTATCTAATAATTATTTACCAAAAAATTCTATCATTTTCTCATAAATATGCTTTTCAAAAATCTTTGTACAAATGGAAATAAGTTATATAATCCTAAAAATATAGATAATTTTTATATATTTACCCCATATTTTTACAAAATATAAAATTTATCATATTTTTTAGGTTTGCCTAGTGTTATGTATATTAGATGCCTTTTCCACCTACTTTTGATTCATCCCTTATTCCACAACAACAAGGTAGATTAAGATATGTATTTTTCAATTAATTACTTTCATCTATTTTCCACATTTTACTGCAATATATTAGCTTAGTTATTGGGAATTATTATGTTCTTTCTCAAAGCACCATCTCATATTAGAATTACATAACACATGATGAGCTTCAAGCGAGGCATATGTATATACCCAATATTTAAAATTTTATCATTTAATGATGCTTTATCTCTTACACTAACATTTTTAGTTTCATATATTTCTAAGTGCATGCCTTAAAGAGTGCATTGGGAAAGGGGTGGGAAGACCTTTGGTGTTTTTCAAGATTGTTGGTCCTTATAATATTACCTCAAACCAATACAAGTCACTTTCATCCAACTCCTTAAGAAATTTAAACCCATTTATCCATTTATATAAGTGATTACCCTTTTAAAATATCCCCTTACTAAGCAAACACCTATTTTCTTCATTTTCCTACTAATTCAGCCAGGTCGATCTTGATAGGGATTCAACCCACATTACAAAATTAAGTCAACCTAGTTGACCTAGTTTGAGACATAATGACTACTTTTCCCCCCTAAAAATATTGATCTCGTCGATTATGTCAAATTTTACTAGGGTTTAGGGTCAATCCTTAGATATAAATACCACCTTCACTTCAATATAATAGAGAGTAAAATTCATTTTTGCATTGTTACATCTTGTAATTATAAAAATTATACACTTGAGTAGTGATTGCTTAGGGTTTTCCCTTGGAGGGAAAGACCATTCTCTTTTGGTAAAGTATCAGATTCAAAGTAGGATAACTTTAGTGTAGAGATGATTTATATAATGTGATCCTTCCAAAGCCACAACAACCTCTTGCAAATTACCATTAGTAAAGGGAGAGATTGAGGCATGACAGGTTCATCCAAATGTAAGTATTCCTAACATTTAATCTTTCATTTAGTTGATAGATATTTCAAAATTTAATAGGTTGAATGTTTTAATTCTCACTTAGTTTAACTTTACATTGACTTGATAGAGTTTTCTTTGATTTTTATGTGTTTTTTGTCATTAACTATCCCTCTTTGTGACACAAGCTGTAGTGAGCATTATAATTATTATATTTATTCTATGTATTGTAGGCCTAACTAGGGTTAGTTTTTATTTTTACTTGAATTGAGGAATTGCAACCCTCTATAGTGGTATTATGTTATAATAGATCCCTTAGGTAGGTTTAGTGGATCTAAATTGGTCATGCCTTGATATAAATAGCTATTCAATGAATTGTTGGTGAGATTACCTTCTCTGAGATTGGAATTCACTAAGTGGAACAAGTTGTAGATCCATCCTAATTTTTTGTATACATAATCCTCTTCAAGGTGGTTAATTCACTTGAATATGCAATTATAGGAGTTGATGGTTTGTATGTACCCTTCACAATTCTCCTACAACACTCATGGGAAGTTTAATTTTTCCCACTCAAGGATGAGAAGATTCTCTTCGATGATTCATTTATCCACCCAAAAAAATTGACCTTGGGGCCTTAAAAAGAGTATAAGGATATTGTTTCATCATTTATACACCCATATAGACATTTCCACATTTATTATTCATTGATTGTGATATCAAATCTAAAGATACACTACCCACTGACCAACTTTCAGTCCCTTAAGAGAAATTTGGTTATGACAAAAAATGCATTGATGTGTCTTTATAATCTTGAGTGTGATATAATCCTCCATGGGGTTCTTTTAAAAACTATACTAATAAATGTATTAGATGATGATTTGTCTCTACCCCTCCTAGTTCTCCTACAACACTGACCAAAAGTTTGTTCCTTTTTCCCACTCAAGGAAAAGAAGCTTATATTATAGGATGCATCCAAACACCTATAAATTTTAACCTTAGGACCTATATAAGAGTGCAAAAATTATGTTATATCATTTATATTCTTGTCTAAACATTTTTACATAGATAATTCATTGATTGGGTTAGTGAATCAAAAGTTATGTTGCCTACGAACTAGATTTTAGTCTAATAAGAGACATTTGGTTGTGAGATAAAACATATCACCATGTATCCTCATTTTTACAGACACATAATTCTCTAAGGGGTGCTCATATATCTCATACATACAACTATAGGGTCTGGCATCTTATCTCTACCCCTCACAATTCTCATGCAATGCCTACCAAAAGTTTGTTCCTTTTTCCCACTTAAGGATACAAAGCTTCTCTTCAAGAATGCATCCAACCACTTGCATATTTTGACCTTGAGTTTAAAGAGAGATAAGAAAAGATACCATTGCATAATTTATATGCCAATTTGGATGGGTTCATGTAGATGGTTCATCAATTGGGATAATGAATCTAAATATATGCTACCACTAACCAAATTTTGGTCTATAAAGAGATATTTGGATACTAGATAAAACATGCCATTATGTATCTTTCATCATGAGAGGAAGAAAATCCTCTAGGAGGTTCTCAAAGGACTCACACATGCAAATATAGGAGCTAATGGTTCATCTTTACCCATCATGATTTTCTCGTAATGCTCTCTATAAGTTCATTCATTTTTCCCACTCATGGATGAGAATCCTCTCTTTATGGATGTATTTGGACACATATAAATTTCAAACCCAAGGCTCAGTAAATATTAATATGAGGCCATTACAACATTTATTCACCCATCATAATTCATCCACATAGACAATTTTTTATTGGGCTAGTGAGTTGAAAGATAAGCCAACCATTGACAAACTTTTAATCCCTTTAGTGACATTTAACTATGATACAAAATGCACAACCAAGACTCCCTAATCTTAAGTGGCATATAATAATAAAATGGTACTTATATTAATTTCACATACCAATGTAGGAATTAAATAATAATATCTACTCCTCACATTTCTCCTACAAGGCTCATAATAAGTTCATTCCTTTTTCTCACTCAAGAATGAGAAGCTTCTCTTCAAAAATGATTCTATCCACATACAAATTTTAACCATGGGGCCAGATGGAGAGTGGAAGGAGGCCATTATAATTTTTATATGTTCATCTATATGCATCTACATAGATAGTTTATCGATTGGTATGTGAATTGAAAAATACACTACCCTATGAATAATTTTTGGTCCCTTAAGAGACTTTTGGATAAGAGATAAGACATGTGGTCATATATCTCTAATCCTAATTTGTACATAATATTTTAGGGGGTGATCAGAATAATCACACATGTAACTATAAGATCCATCAATTTTTCTCTACCCCGCATGGTTCTCCTATAACATTTATTAGAAGTTTATTCCTTTTTCCCGATTAGGATGAGAATATTCTCTTCAGGGATACATCTAACTGCATAAAAATTTAAACCTTGATTCCTAATAGAGAATATAATGATGCTTTTAGAGTGTTTATACATCCATCCAAATGCATCCACATATATTTTTTGTTGATTGGGATATAAAATCGAAAGATATGCTACCCACTGACCAAATTTTGGTCCCTTAAGAGACATTTGTTTTTGAAGGAAACTACAACACCAAGTACCCTTAATTATAAGTGGAATTAAATCTTATAATGTTTTATTTTATTAATTTCACATGCAAATATAGGAGTTGATAGTTTATCTTTACACCTCATGGTTCTCTTGAAACACTTGCTAGAATTTCATTCCTTTTTTCCACTCAGAGATGAGAAGCTTCTCTTCAAGGATGAATTTGAACACCTAAAAAATTTTAACCTAGGGCATTAAAGAGAGTATAATAATTCCATTCCATTGTTTATACTCCCATCTAGATGCATCTACATAGACAATTCATAAACTGGGCTAGCAAATTAAAATATATGCTACCCATTGAACAACTGTTGGTCCCTTAAGATAAATTTAACCATTTGATAAAATTCATCATCATGTATCCCTAGTATTGAGTGGTATAAAATAATCTATGGGTGCTTTGAGGACTCACATGTGAAATTTTAAGAGATAAAGGTTTCTCTTTACCCCTCATGGTTCTCATTCAATACACGACAAAAAGTTTGTTACTTTTTTTTCCAGTTAGGGACAATAAGATTCTCTCTATGAATGTATCTGTACACCTAAAAAAAATTATCTTGAGGATTGATAGAGAATATAAATATGCCATGACATAATTTATACACCCATCTGGATGCATCTATATAGATGGTTCATCAATTGGGCGAGTGAATCAGAAGATACTTCCCATTGACTAACATTTAGTCCCTCAAGAAACATTTTGTTGTGAGATAAAATGCATCACCATGTCTCTCTCATCTTGAGTGGAATGTAATCCTATAGTTTTTCTCATAGGACTTGTATGTATAACTGTAAGAGTTGGTGTTTTGTCTCTACCCCTCATGATTCTTCTACAAATGAGGGTGGAAGTTCATTTTTTTCCAACTGAAGAATGAGAAGCTTATCTTTAGGGATGCATATGGCCACCTAAAATTTTTGACCTTAGGTCCTAATAAAGAGTGAAAGGAGATTATTCCATAATTTATAAGCCCATTTAGATGGATCCACATAGATAGTTCATTGACTGGGCTAGCGAATTGAAAGATATGTTACTTACTAACCAAACTTTGGTCCCTTAGGATACATTTGACTATGAGATAAAATGTACCTCCATGTCTTATTAATTTTGAGTGGAATATAATACTATAAGGGTCACTCAAAGGACTCACACTTCTAACATTATGAGCTAGTAGTTCATCTCTGACACTCATGATTATCCTTTAATCCTCACTAGATTCTCCTTACTTTCTCTCACTCAGGGATGAAAAGATTATCTTCAAAAATGCATTTGTCCACTTGTAACTTTAGACCCCATGGCCTAATGGAGACTATAATGAGGACATTTTTGGACCCTAAATTTTGTATCATTTTATTCTAAGTAATTTTTGGTGACATAGGCATGGAAGCGAACTTGGGAATAAAATTAAGCCAAGGTGCATAAGACCTTATCATGAAATAAGCAAGATGTGAAGAACAATAATTTAGGAAACACAGAGGAACCAAGGGCATAATACTTGATAAATTAGCATATGAATCAGACAAGGGGATAAAAGTCATAATTAGTTAAGAAAATAGTTTACATGAGCATCATAGGAGAATTCGATCATGGATCTAACTCCAACTTGTGAGAAGATAGGCACATGACATTGTACATCTAGCATAAAGTAGGTGTATATGGGTAGTTAGCTACATATCTATATGAATTAAATGTAATGATATTTCATGACTCATTATTTATTAATGGTTGTCTGTAATTCATCATTCTTATATTAATATTATAATTAAATGATTGGGGTAGAATCATGTATAAATACCCCTAGTTTTACTTTAGAAGGTTGTTATTGATGTTGTTAATTATTGTTGTGTAATGGTAATTGTAATCATGAGATTATGTCCTTGATATGCATCAAGACCTATGTATGGAGACCTTTGACATAAATAAAGGGAATACATGTAAACTTGTTACATTATTAATGGTACTACTATTATTTTTCTTGATTCATGCCCCTCTTTACTTATTATAAATAATTTAAGTATGGAATGATTTAATGGTATTAATATGTTTAACTATGATATATTTAATTATAATTAATTCCATGTTCAATAACCTTAGTATTTAAATTCAAATGTATACATGATCATGTGATATAACCAATGGAAACTGGTCTTAAGCTATGCACTTCAAGTGAGCATGTGAGACCATTTTGCATGTGATAAGTAATCACACTATCTAGTTATATATATATATATATTATCCTATTTGCATGCATGAACATGTAAATTAATACTAAAATAAAATAAAATAATCTAATTTTTTTTCCTATGGATAGGACCCATTTCACATGTTATCATGATTATAGGAAATGGTTGAACAACTTTCTTTGAAGAATATTGAGCACTAGATTTCTATAGTAGAATTTTTTTTTTGTGATCCAATACCTTGAACCAAGAAATTATACATTAACTTGGGTAGAGAATAACCTTTAAGATTTTTTATATAAAAAATTATTTGTATAATTACTCATTCACTTACATGTTTGACTTTCAACATATGTACAAAACCATTCAAGAAATTAAAGGAAGAAGGTTTCTTGGTCAATAGAGTGTCAAACAGTGTTAGATAGGTTAAAAGATGTTTGGACACGCACATATGATATCTTGTGGAAAGGAACACTTCAAATTTATATTTTAAAATACAAGGTTTCTACATATTCTTATCTAGAATAAGTTTAGTTAAACTTATTAAGAGATTTGTGAGGAAATTATATCAAATAGTTTTATTTAGAGATTAAAAACCTTATGGTTGATTCTAGACTTGAGAAATTTTCCATGGATGAATAAACTCTCTCATGCATGATTAGCATGAATAGTGGGTAAAGTGTGGGGTATACATTAGTATGAAATTTTTATTTCAACATGTAATTCAAGATGTGGGAATGACATAAGAGAAAGTATGATGAGGCTAGGTATCAGGCTATGAGAGGTAGTGAACCAGAGGGCCAATAGGAGGATACTAGAAGTGTCACAATAATCCATATGAGAATGGAGAGGCATAAGGAGTATATCCTTACCATAATATAAAACCCTTAAATAGTGTAAGAGCACATAGAAGAATAAAGATAGGCACTGATAGTGGAACCCAATCTAGATAGACCTAGTTCTCGCACCACATCACATGTTCATGTATTTGAGTTTAATAGAATTATTTTAATAAATTAGTATAGTGATAATGAAGAGTTTGAAGAGTCTAAATTCAATCTAGTAGATGAATCTTTAGGATTACAAGTTAAGCATAAAAATCTAACTTTCTCATTAAATACTCCATTATAAATATGACATATGGCTCAACTTGGAATGCCAAATGGACCTAACATCACTACTAGGAAAACTAAACGCCCAACCTTATCAAATCAACCATATTTAGTGCCCACTACTTTTGGTTCACCTATTATGATAGGATACAAAAGAGGGTTCACCAAAGGTGGTTATATTGGAGAAGGATCAGGTGGTGGTAGTGGAGGTGGTAGTGGACCCCCACCACAGAGTTTAGGAGGCATTGGTGGAATTTTGTAATAGGGTCTAATCCAATCACAAAGTTCATCAATGGTGTACTATGAGATGAAACTTCATCTCCTCGAATACTAAGGTGTTAATAATGTATCAAAACATGTTCATAAGTGTGCACTCATTTGGTGAGTGTGGGGGATCACTTATCTAGAATGAAAGGCTACTTAATTTTTCACTAGTTTCGATGACACACAACTACTATCATAAATTCAATTCTCAACAAGTAATTTTGAGATATGAAACTTTGAAAATACATTTCTTAAGGAGTTTGAAATTTTTATGTTTGAGAAACAAATCATCATTTCTTTAAAGGACATAAATGAAGAACTCACTGAGAATTTTCATGAATATGATGCATGTTTTCAAATGATCCTTTCAAAAATATAATTTTATATTATCTCAACATATCATTCTCAATGGTTTATGGGAGGATTTTTTCTTCTATTTCATCAAGATCTATCCCAAAAGACCTTTAATAACCCATGCAAGGCAATGAAAGATTCTTTCTATGAAAAATCTATGGGGAATACAGTCATAGGGACCATCCCTTTTATATAGGATTAGATTACTACTATTTCCTCTCAAATAGAGAAGATAAATACTAATAATTATCATGACACATATAGTGGCTTATGGTGTGTTGATTATGAGGTAGAGGACCATAATAGGAATAATTACCCATGGAATAATGTTCATACTGTAACAAAATAGTCTTGTGAAATATTCCAAGAGGATCATGATGTAAGGAATTATTCCTTTCTCTATCATGTTACCCATGTTAGAGTGTCACTATAATTTAAATATGTGATGCATATATGCATGATACTAACGACTATCAATTCATTAATGAGATACAAACAGCATGTACAAGAGGGACTCTCCAAACTTATGTTGAAAATAATCAAGATTCTAGTGGAGGATAATATTTTTAGGGTCAAGGATGTGACAATGAGTGTGAGGTTGGTCATTTTCCACCCAAGTCTTGTTACAAGTATGGATCTCCAAACCACTATTAGTCTAATTTCATTGTTTACCCAACTTATGCCTTTTGTAAGAATGAGCATCATATAGAAGAATGTCATAACTTATATATGATTATCACCAAAGAGCATAATGATAATGGCACTAGAATGATTCATGTTTTCAAAACTCCAAATGCTTAGTGGAGACTATGTTTTACCACCCCACCAATAGGACCTAAAGTAAAAGTTATGACATGAAGTGGTGCTCATTCCCAACCTATTTCAGTTCCACTTGAAGAGAAGGTTCAGTGTGAAGAATCATGTGATCAAAACTTACCTAATTTTCAAAAATAGAAATATGTATTGCATGATATAATGGCCTTGGTATGTGATTTACAAGGTGATATTGAGTTTTTGAAGGAAAAGGATACAACCATGCACACTGGGATCAAAAAAGAAACTATCTCAATAGAATTTTGGCAAGATGAATTTTTATATCTATGAAAACTACTCATTAATGAAAATATCATTCCCATATTAAATAATTGACTACAACAACATACAACCAAGACTCTTATATATCATCATTTGAACCATACATGCTGACAAGAATCATATGGATAACTAGATGTCACATGTGACAAGGGAATCATGGTAAATGTATCCATTTATGGATGGATGATTTGATATATATTGGTGGATATTAGTGTGAAAATTAATGTTTTCATGAAGGATGCTTGGAGGAAGATTGGGAACCCCACTTTGGAACCCTCCCCACATGTTTTTTTTATGTCCAATAAGACTAAAGTAGTGCCTATAGGAGTTATTAAAGATGACAAAATTAAAATTATGGTTTTCCTTATAAAGGTGATTTTTAATTAATTGAACTAGCCAAAGTTGATGATTTTCTAGCTCTATGGGGTTGACCATGGTGATATGGTAATAATGTTGACTTACATTTTAAGAATCACTACATCAGCTTTGAGAATGACACCCAACACATAGTTTTTCCTCTCATCGATGATCAAGGTTACCATTTTATAGAACCATTTGATGTTGATGATGGATTTAACTAAATTTACAACATCATTACATAAGGAAATGAAAATGTATATTGTACTCTTGATGGTCTACATCTTTAGGGAGATGCACAATCCATCTCTGACACTACAAGTATTACTGACAAACATTAGGCACATAGATAATATGACCTAATGGGATGGGGTTGTCTTATATTTGGTTGAAAAAATAAATTCTCCATGTAATATATCTAAGCACTATAAGTCCATTTGAATAATTAGTGGATGCCTAATGAATGCACCACCCTTTCAGTTATATCAAGTCCCTAAGTTTCATGGTCAAATTGAAGTTTAATAATACCTACAACAATTAGAGGTTTACTATGTTTTGAAATATGAATGTATGCATGCACTCCCTATTGTAATTAAAGTAACAATTGTCTATTAGTGAGTTACTCATCAATATAGGTTGATGACATGGGAACAAGTACATATCTACATCATCACTTTCACCATGACAACTAGGCTCACATCATAATCAATTACAATGGTATTGAGTCCTCAAGTGACCATCTAGCTTCTTATGAGAATCTTTAGAATGATGATGAGACATTTCTACCATAATCCTTATGGGTACATGTGTTTTATGATACTTTACGTTCCTGGTCTAGAGCATGGTATGTTCATTAAGAGATGCACCTAGATATAAATACTTAAGAATGCATCAAACATGGTCTTATTGACATTTTTGCATTATCTTAATCTTGATCAGATCTAAAGTTATCTTTGAAAGTGATCCATTAAGTATTATTAGGTGATTAAGCAGTATTTGAATACATAAGACAACCCATGCATGGTGAATTTGAGGATGACTTGACCATATTTTAATAACTTAATACTCATAATGTGATTAAATTGGAAATCAGATCACAATTTAAATATAACCATAGGGAACATATCCATAAGGGTAAATAAAAGGTGGTATGTCAAGTTGATGAGAGGACTATCACCAATCATCCAAAACTACCATTTTATCATTTAAACTTGCCTATAGAGTATAGGGTGCACAAGTTAAGAGATAATATGCAATCTAAGAAGAAATCATATTCCAAACCAATCTAAAGGTTCAATATAATATTAGTACAAAGACACACCCAAGATGGCTATTGTAGGAAACTTTTGGTCTGAAGCAAAATTGGTTATAATATTTGAACCACTTTTTCCCACATAACTACACATCTGAAATTAGGAAAAATGCACATCAAATTAGTTGAGGGCACTCATCCAATAATGAAGTGACCATATCGAAAGAATCCAAATATGTGTACACATGTTAAAGAATAAATTGATGGCATGTTGCTCACCAAGGTTATCACACCAATTGATGAATCTAAATGGGTTAGCCCCATGGTTATTAACATCAATAAGGATGGTAAAATACACATTTGTGTGGTTTATATAATGTTAAATATTGTGTCATGGACCCATTTCCCACACCATTCACAAAGGATATTTTAGAAGATATCATTGGTGGTGAAATTTGTACCTTCACTAATTGTTTTTAAGGTTATCATCAAGTATAAATTGTTGAGGAAAATAAGGAAAAAAATACTTTTACCATTAAATGGGGGTCCTTTACATATAATGTTATGACATTTGGTTTAAATAACACAGCAATAGTCTTTTCTCATATTGTTGTAGAGGCCTTTAGAGATTTCATCCACAATTTCCTTTAAGTCTATCTAGATTATTTGACCATCTATGGTTTGGTGGATGACCCTTGTGCCAATTTATGCTTAATTCTTGAGTTTTGTCAGTAAATTCATATTTCATTAAACCTAAAAAAGTGTATCTTTTCCACACCTCTTGGGATCATATTAGGACACATCATTTACCAAGATGGATTGTTCATAAATATGTCCAAGATAATTGTTATTATTCAACTTTCATTGCTAACCACTCAATGTGAGGTCTAAATATTCCTTGGTCATAAAGGCTATTATCATAATTTCATTCCTAATTATGCTAACATATTAGATCCATTCGAAGAATTTATCAAACATAACAGCCTCTTTCTTTGGACTAAACATCATCAACATGCATTTGAGAACTTGAAGTAAAAATTGGTAACTACACCCATCCTCTAGTTTCCAGACTATATGACACCATTTCATGTACACATCATTACCCCTGGCATGACGATGGGCACTATTCTTGCATATCCTAGTGAAGGGAATCTAGATCAGCCTATATATTTTTATAGTCTTATGTTAACACCAATGGAGAGAAATGACTATACTACATAATGTGAATCTTTATCATTGGTGTATGCACTTCAAACGTTATGCCAATATTTCCTAGCCACTCCTTTCACCTTATTTATGGATCACGAGATGTTTAAGTACTTTGTGAATAAAATAGTGTTGCATGTAAAATTCTATTGATAGATTTTTTTTTCTAAGATTTTCAACTCTCCATGGTTTTAAAACCTAACAAAGTGAATTTTAGTCTTGACCACCTCTCATGTGTTAAGTTTGTTGAACTAGTGCATGCTATAGAGGATGATTTACCTGATGTACAAATTTTTCAAGTTATGTGCAATCCCAAATAATTAGAGTAAATAGTTGATTTTATTGTATAATTTTCCATACCAATCCATCTTATCACCCAAAGGAAAAAAATAATTGGTTGTACATGCTACACCTGTCCAATTTATTGGTGGTGACTTATATAAACTGGGAAGGGATAAGGTGTTGTGTATATGTGTTGTGCAACATGAATGCATGGAGGTTTTTTGAGAGGTCTATGAGGGTGTCATCAAAGGGAATTATTATAGTGATGAATTAACATGAAAGGTATTCCTAGATGGTTTATGGTGGCCTATCATGTTCAAAGATGCTAAATATTATGCATGCCAATGTGATATATGTTAGTGAATATGAAAAATAAACTATAGGGATGTTATGCCTCTTCATCCAATTATATCTCATGAACCTTTTGGAAAATTGGATATTGATTTTTTTGGTACCATTACCCATGTTTCAAGATGAATTTATGCACACTACATCATTACCACCACAAACTACCTCATGCATTTTATTGAGGTAGTGCCCACACATGATTATACTACTACAATAACTGCTAGGTTCCCTTGGGAAAATATCATCAACAGATATAGATTCCCTTAAATTTTAACAAGTTATCATGGAACTAACTTAATCAATGAAATAATATGCATCCTCTTATCTGATTTCATGATTGTTCACCATAAGACAAATCCATATCATCCTCAAGATAAAAGCATTGCTGAAGCTTTTAAAAGTATCTTGGTCCACACATTAATAAAGATTTATAATATCAATTGTACTAACTAGGATGATCATTTGTTTACATTCTTATGGGCCTATCATATCTCCTAAAAGTGATTGAACAAGATTACTCCCTTTTATCTTATATTTAGGGCAAAAATCATTCTACTAGTGAAGTTCCTTATTCTTTATTTATGTATTGCATGCATTAGATGGATAAATGATGAATAATCCCTCAAAGTGTGCCTTGATGCTTTATTATAGTTAAATGAATCATGATTTATCACACATTTAATTCAAGGAGTTGAGAAACAAAATCAAAAGCTTGGCATGATAGAGATCTCCAAAACAAAAAAAAATCTCATAGTATACATGTATTGGTCTATGAATCCAAGTTTGTGCACTGCTCTTGTAAACTTGACATCCATTGGGATGATTATTTAATAATTCATATCATCCATCCTACTGATTCATGTAAGTTAAGGAATTTAGATGAATAATTTCTTTGAGGTCATTTTAATGGTAGTCAACTTCAGCCCTATCATTCTATGTAATATTTATGGTAATTTTCAATAAGTTTTATGCCATTAGATTAGTTTAGCCTTTTTATTTTGTTTTATAATAAAATTTTGCACTATTTATGCACCTTTTATTTATGTTTAGTTTAGCACAAGGTTCTCTTTTATTTTTATTTGTTTCATGCCCATGAAATACCATGACAATATTTTAATGTGGGGTAAGTTTAAATATGAACAAAGTAAAGTTGTATCATGTAAACTAAGAGTGGTAATGAATCACACAATGAAATGTGTGTAAGAGAATATAATCATGCATGGTGTGCATGTGCCTAATCAAGAGTGAAAGTGTAATCATAATAACAATGACAAGTGAGTTACAGACATAATGGGCATGAAAATGGAAGCATATAAGGAGAAAGTAGTTCACATAGGAGGTGGGGACTAGAAGTGTGGAAAAGTAATGGCAAAGGGAAAGCCATTAGGAATGGATTAGGAGGGAAAAATTAATTCCCACCTTGGAAAATGGAGATTTGAATATTTTTACAACTGGCATGCACTATAAAAAAATCACGAGGATGGGACAAGTGTATTAAATAGATGAAATGTTAAGTATAATGGCAAGTGTGCCAAATGGACATTGTGACATATCATTAGAGAACATTAATGAGTGAAATGATGGATGAAATCATGGGAGAGTAAATATATCCAAGTCTTTAAGACTATATAGTGTTAGAATTTCCTCATTTTAATATATTATTGTTGATATTTTAAAACTTATAGAGCCTGAGAATAAAAATTTTAATCCATCAAATGGAGCATTTATCAATATCTATTAACATGTTTGAATCTAAAGAGTAAGGAAATGATAATGGATAAGGAGAATAGTGGAATTTGTGATTGAAATAATGTTATTGAGGAAGTTATAGTTATTAGTGTTTACCATTAGAGGATGCTAAGGTAGAGAGCTAAGTAAAATCAAACTAGTAAACATGTATTATTTAAAAGAGTTAGATAACCACTCCTAAACCTTTAGGCTCCTTATATGGTGATTTAGGAAAAGTAAAGGGCCCAAAGAACTAAACCTCTATCATTCATACATGAGGAGGTATATTCTGAGGGCATAAGAATATGACATGTTTTGATCCGAGAAGAAATCCCCAATGAGTCTAGTGTGTAAATAAGAAGCATGGCACACCAAGAAAAATATATATATCATAAAGGAACAAACAATGGAATGTGGTGGGGGAGGGAATAATTCCAAAGCACCACCTCTACCCTCATTTTTGATTGAATAAATGCAATACCTTGAGTTAGTCTTACATGGAGAAGAGTGGGATTCAAAGGTGTTAACATGTTAAGTGCTTGACTATAACCACCAATAGCATGGGAATGAGGGATACTTGTAGTGAGACTATAGAGTAAAGTGTCAGAATATAAGGAACAAGCTTACCTATGACCTCATAGTTTTCAATAAATTAAATGATGTTAGGGTTTTCCAATTGTTTCACTTTTTGTATTTCAAGAAGCCTATGGATATAGTGAGTTTTTTGGTCTCACACATCTATGAAGATTATTTTTACTTTGTAGGGCATATGATGTGGATCAATATTCAATGGGTTAGAAAAGTGATATGATTACAATGTTTGGGTGTGGATGTTAACATGGATCTGAAAGATGACAAGGAAGTGGAGAAGGTGGAAGAAACTCTAAACTATAATGAGGGTTACACAATGTATATTGCTAACATTTTAGAACCACCCTTTAGATAGCTTCATGCTTGTAAATGACCAAGATTGGAGGCAAAGATAGATGAAAAGAGGTACACATAATGCAAATCTATGTGGCAAGTTAGATGTCCTAGGGGTATAAATATAAATACACCCTTTATTTCATTGATAATATTGTGGAGGATGTAGATAAGGCCTATCACCTTTAAAACCATAAGTTTATATGAGGCACGATTCTTCTTTTATTGGTATTTAATGAGATTTTCATTCCAAAATACATTGATAAAGAATTGAATTAGGCTGAAAACAAGTCCCCTATACAATGATTCCAATAGTTCACTTATTTTATAACCATAACCCCTTCCCATAAACTAAAAATTAAGATATAGTTTGAAGGGATGAACAAGGCATTTGCAAATAAATTGTGTATTCTTAAGGATTTTTAGCACAAATGGGAACTCAAGCCCAGTTTGTTGTACTGCAACATTATTCACTTATGCACATCTAGATGGATCCTACAAATAACTTATCAAAATGGCTCAAGTTTCCATATGAATTTACAACCAAGTACTTAAAAAAAATTTGAATCACATTTATGACACATGAAAGGTGTGTATTGATGTTGTCAAAATTGATGTTTAAACTCATACACTCTGACAACTATATATATACCCTAAAAAGAAAGTATATAGGGAAAAAGTTGAGACTGGTATTAAGGATATAAGCACACATCAAATTATTATTTTAATACATATTCATATATTGTATTATATGCTCAAGACAAAGAATTCTTTATCATCCAAGAGGCCCCAAAATAAACCCTTCCTCTCCCACCAAAAACAACAACACAAAGAAGGAAACATAGAGAATAAAATAGGTCAAGGACTGATGCCAATGATAAGTGCACAAAGTGAGTAACCCAAGTGGAAAATAATGACCCCTTCACATCCCAAATACCAAGGCATTATTTCACAAAAATAACAAAGGGCCTTGACACCACCCTATAGAGTGTTATTCCTTAAGGATAGGGGATTTTTGAACAAAGTATTGTGGTGTCAAAATAAAGGGTGGTGACTTCTCAACCATATCATAAAAAAATCTAATTAATACACCCTTGACCATGAAGGGTAAACACTAACATAACAAGAATATCCTACCCCTAATGACACACATTTGGACACAAAAAGTCCCATTGGTGAAAAGGGGGCAAATAAAAGTGAAATAGTAGGCACCTATAACCAAAATGCTAACTCAAGTACCCAAAAACAAAATGATTTGGATTTCAAGATCCTAGAGTATGACATAAATAAGTGAAATCAGCTTGATGAGGAACCATCACAATAAGAATTAAATATTAATGATACCCTCTATACTTGAGAATATCTCTAGCAGAATGTCTTTAAGTAATAATTGTATATGTGGGGGTATTTCCCCGAGAAGAATGATTCTAATCAAACCCAATAAGAGCTATCATTTTATATGGATAATTTTAATAAGAAGAAATAATTTGAGCTTCCATCAGTTAGCATTAATTTGTCACCAAAAGGGGTAGAGCTTCTTAAATCATTTTGGGTAGACCCCTAATAATGTTCACTAGCAGAGGCATATGCAACCTTGATTAAGTTGGATCTCATAGTTTCATGACAGAGTGCACTATAAGGCTATGATGTTAATCAAATTTAGTAAAAACATAAATATGTCATCACCTTGTACTTCAATCAATGTGATAAAATAATAAATATTGAATAAGAATTAGATGAGCTCAAGCACCAGCTACAAGTAGCAATGATAGCTCAAGCAACAACTCTAAAACTATGTAAATCAATTTTATAACAAGAGTCAATACTTACCAATGGAGTGCATATTACAAACAAACCTATTAATAAACTAGAAACCTTATGAGCATTTTATTATAAAAATTCAAATACTAGGTCAACCCAACACATAAACAAAATTAGGCCACTGAGCAATTTATGAAATCTATGGAAGTGTGTAAGAGTTTTTTGGATCAAATGGGTACCACACCTTTCCTAGTAGAAGGGGGTTCTGTTAGGTTAGCAAAACACACCAAA
Source organism: Torreya grandis (assembly GCA_037957365.1). Classification (NCBI taxonomy): domain Eukaryota; kingdom Viridiplantae; phylum Streptophyta; class Pinopsida; order Cupressales; family Taxaceae; genus Torreya; species Torreya grandis. The sequence continues at coordinate 2,066,544 of JARHVA010001850.1, read as the reverse complement.
ATTTTGAAATCTTGGATTTATCTAGAGGAACACCAAAACCAATAGTTGGATAAGAATGCACTCATAATAAAGGATAGAATGAAACATACCAAATCCTTCTAGGATATGGAGTCACTCGAAAATAAAATAAGTGATCATCACCAAGAGGCTAACACTACTTTTTTATCACTCTAAGGATTTATATTGATAGAGGTTAGAATGCTTGAGGATATCTAAAAGGATGCTACTACATCACTTAAGCATTTGAAAACTCAATCAAGTGATTTTATAGATCAACCTAAGGAGACCAAATGATTCAAAGGCAAAGTAGAAGAGCTTACCTTCAAGCTCCATACTGCATTAAATTATTTGGAGGAGGTTAAGTTATAGGTCATGAAAATAGGACCTAAAGTTTTGATATTTGAAGGACCTAAGGAGGGCACATAATCTGAGATAGACTATTGACTTTGTTTGGGGTGATGTTGGATCTGAAGTTTTGTGTCACTTTATTCTAAGTGATTTTTGGTGAGATGTGCATTGAAGTAAACATGGCCATGAAAATAAGCCAAGGTGTGGAAGACCTTGGCATAGAATAAATAAGACATAAATAATAAGGATGTAGGAAACACAAAGGAACTAAGGGTGCAAGACTTAATAAATTGGTGTATGACTCAGACAAGGGAATGGAAGGTGGAATTAGTTAATAAAATGATTTGCACAAGCATAGAATGAGAATTCAAGCATGGATCTAGCACCAATCTATAAAAAGATAAACACATGATATCATATATCTAGTATATAATGGGTATATAGGGGAAGTTAGGCCAATATATATAGGAATTAAATGTAACAATGTACTATGAATCATTATTGATTAATGTTCATTGGCAAGTCATAATTCTTATATTAATGTTGTCACTGAATGATTGGTGTAGAATCATGTATAAATACCCCTAGTTTTACTTTAGAAGGTTGTTGTTGATGTTTTTAGTTATTGGTGTTTAATGGTAAATATAATCATGAGATTATGTTCCTAATATGAATCAATACCTTTGTATGGAGACCATTTACATAAATACATGTAAACCTGATATGGAATTTATGGTAATATTGTTTTTTCTTGATTTATGCCCCTCTTTACATGTGATAAACAGTTTAAGTATAAACTGATTGAATTGTATGAATACTTTTAACTATAATATATTAAATTATAACTAAGTTCATGTTTAATCACCTTAGTATATAAAGATAAATGTATACACAATCATGCAACATAACAAATGGGAACCAATCTAAGTTGTGCTCTTCGGGTGAGTGCATGAGACCATTTCTTACATGATAAGATTGTACACTAACTAGTTTGATATATTATCATATTTACAAGCATGACCAGGGAAAGTATTTTTAATATAAATTAAATGAACCCAACCACCATTCTAGTGTTTATACACCTATTAAAATGTGTCCACATAGATGGTTCATCGATTGGGTTAATGAATTGAAAGATATGCTACCCACTAACAAAATTTTGGTACCTTAAGATACATTTAACTATGAGATAAAATGTGTAACCATGTCTCCCTCATCTCAATTGGCATAAAATCCTTAGGTACAACTCATAGAACTCAAAAATGCAACTTTAGAAGTTGATGTCTTGTCTCTATCCTCACATTTATTGTAAAAAATTTGTTGGAAGTTTATTCCTTTTCCTACTTAGTGAAGAGAAGCTTATCTTTAGGAATGCATCTAGCCACTTGAAAATTTAAAACCCAAGGCTGAAATAAGAGAAAAATTTGGACATTACAAAAATTATATGCCCATTCATATGCATATGCATAGAAGGTTCATTAATTGGGTTAGCGAATCGAAAGATATGCTACTCATTAACCAAATTTTGGTCTCTTAAGAGACATTTATATGTGATAAAAATGTTTTTTCATGTATCTTCATCCCATGTGGAATAAAATAATTTTATGTGGTTCTCATAGGACTCACATGTGCAATTATAAGAGTTGTTGGTTAATCTATACCCCTCATAGTTCTCCTATAACACTCTTTGAAAGTTCATTCCTTTTTATTGCTTAGGGACAATAAGCTTCTCTTCAATGATTCATATGGCCACCTATAAATTTCTACCCTAGGTATCTATGGAGATTAGAAAGAGGCCATTATAATTTCATAATCCCATCTGTATTTATTCACATAGATGTTTCATCAACTAGATTATCAAATTGAAAGATACACTACCCATTAACAAACTTTTGATCCCTTAAGTGACATTTGATTGTGATATAAAATGTATCATGATTTATCCCTCACCTAGTTGACATATAATCCTCTATGGGGTTCTTATAGGATTCACACATGTAACTATAAGAGCTAATGGTGCATCTCTATGCCTCATGGTTCTCCTATAATGATTTCCAAAAGTTCATTCCTTTTCCCACTTATAGATGAGAAAATTATCTTCAAAGATGGATCTAACCACCTAAAATTTTTAACCTTAGTTATAGATAAAGAGTGTAAAGAGGGCATTCTAGCATTTATATTCCCATTCAAACACATCCATATAGACAGGTCATCGATTAGAATAGTGAATCAAAATATAAAATACGCATTTACAAACTTTTTATCCCTTCATAAACATTTGGTTTCAAGATAAAACATATGTATATGTATCAATAATCCTAATTCACATAAAACATTTTATGGGGTTCTCAAAATACTCACACATGCAACTGTATGAGTTGACGGTTCTTCTCTACTACTCTCGGTTCTCCTACAACACTCAGTGGAAGTTTTTATCCTTTTTTGAATTATGGAAAATAATATTCTCTTCAGGATGCATCCATCCACCTAAAAAATTCATCCTCAAGTCCTAAAAAAGAGTGTAAGGATAACATTCCAGTGTTTATATTCTGATCTTGATGCAATTACATATATAGTTCAATGATTCGGTTAACTAATCAAAATATACGCTACCCACTAAACATTGTTTGGTCTCTTAATAGAATTTAATTATAGTATAAAACTTTCCATCATGTCTCCCTAACATTTAGTGGCATGGAATATTTTATGGGGTGTTCATAGGACTCACACATGAAACTTTAAGTTATGTAGTCTTGTGTCTACTCTTCATGGTTTTATTGCAATACACTCAAAAGTTCATTACTTTTTCCCACTCAAAGACGAGAAAATTCTCTTTATTATTACATATAACCTAAAAATTTCAACCTTGTCACTCAATGGAGAGCATAATGAGGTCATTATAGAATTTATACATCCATTGATATGATTCCAAGTATGGGTTTCATTGATTGGGGTATATAATCAAAAGATACACTACCTAAATTTTGGTCCTATAAGAGACATTTAGTTGTGAGAGAAATTACACTTCTATGTCTCCTTCATCTTGAGTAACACAAAATAATTTTTTGGGTTATTATAGGATTTTTACATGCAAGTATATGATATTATGGTTCATCTCTACCCCTCACAGTTCTACAATGCTTGATAGAAGTTTATTCCTTTTGCCCACTCATAAACGAGAAGCTTCTCTTTAGGGATACATCTAGCCACCTATAACTTATGACCTTAGATCCTGATTAATATTGGAAAGAGGCCATTCCAATGTTTATACACCCCTTAGATGTGTCTTCATATAGGGTTTATTAATTGGGCTAGTGAATCAAAATATATGTTGCTCATTAACTAAATTTTGGTCCCTTAAGAGATAGTTGTCTATGAGATAAAATGCACAAACATGTATCCCTCATATTGAGTGGCATATAATACTCCAAGGGAATCATATATTAATTTCACATTTATCTATAGGATTTTATGGTTTGTCTCTAACCCTCATGGTTATCATGCAATTCTCACCATAAGTTTTTTCCTTTTTCCCACTTAGGGATGAGAACCTTCTCTTAAAGGATGCATCTAGCCACCAATAAATTTCAACCTCAAGGACCAATATAGAATATAAGGATGGATTTACCACATTTATATTCCCATATGGATGCATACATGTAAATATTTCATCAATTTGGATAGCGAATTGAAAGATACACTACGTACTAACCATATTTTGGTCCCTTAAGAGACATTTAGCTGCAAGATAGAATGCACAACCATGTCTCCCTCTTATTGAGTGGAAAAAATCCCTCTAGAATATTATAAATGGAATCACACATTAAAATTTAAGATATGATTATTTTTCTCTACCCCTCATGGTTATCCTACAATGTTCGTCAGAATTATGTTCTTTTTTCCCATTAGGGATGAGAATATTATCTTTAAGGATGCATCTATCCACCTACCAATTTTGATCTTAAGTGTTTAAGGAGATAGTGATGAGGCCATTTTATCATTTATATGCTTCTCAAGACGTATTTATATAGACATTTCATCAATTAGGATAGTGAGTTGAAATATATGATACCCACTAACTAGTGTTTCATCCTTAAAGCAACATTTAGATGCGAGATAAAAATGCATCACCATGTATTTATAATCTTAAGTGGTACAAGATACTTTAGGGTGCTCAAAGTACATGTAAATGAAACTATATGAGTTGATAGATTATAACTCCCTCTCATGACTATCCTAAAACACCCACCCAAGGTAGTTAGAGAAACCAATAAGTTGGTATGGAAGAGAGTTCCAACTATTGGAAATCACACTAAAAAAATCAATTTATCTTAGAGAGATGGAAAGAGAGAGCCAAATTTATAAAATATTTATATAGTTTAATGAAATCCTCACTTTATTATCTATAACTCTTTAAGCATATGAATTTTCCTCACATTTTACATGGAAATTTGGTGATTATCGAACAACATTATCATATATCTCAAAGTGATCAATAATGGCTCAGATGATTCCTCCACTTCATACACAAAAAAAGACTTTAGATGATATTTTCCTCCATTATTCATTGACACGTGCTCTTAGGTATTTTTTCCCCTCATTGCTATTTTTATTATTTTCATTATCATTTATGTTAATGACATGATGTTTTATTTTGTCTTTGTACTTTATTGATATAATTTAGATAAATGATGTTTCTATCCTTGTCATCTGAAAAAAATTAGAGGTTACTTAAGAGTAATCTATGTAAAATATTTGATAACTTGGTCCTAACCAAATCAATGCTTCTCATATTTATCCAAAAAAAATTTAAAAAAGGCATGTGCTCGTAAGGTATCTAAATATTATTTAAGTGTTAATGAATACTTTTACTTCTAAAATTTTGTCACTTATTAGATTTACAATAGTGTAGTCTTGTACTTATCCATTTTAACTCTTGTCAAAGGTGTTGAATATCTATTTAATAAGACATTAAAATTCATCCAATATAAATATACATTCTCAAGTATTTTATTCCTTTTTATAGGTTCATGGAGGATAAGGTAATAATTTTTCATAGTTTCATCTTCCTTATATTTTCCTTTATTCTTCATGAGTATCTAAACATCATGAATACTAAATGTTTGACTTGTTGATCAAAATGTTTCCCACTATAGTTTCAAATTTGTTAAAAAATGTTATTTGGAAATAACCAAACATTTTTTAAATTGATAAATCATCTCTATAATATTTATTATCCCAAAATAGATATGATGGGAAGATAACTTGGTGAAAGTGATAGAGATTGCAGTTGCCTTGCTCATAGGGGATGGACTTTCACAATGATCATGGATTACAAAAGTTGGATATCATTTTGATATTATTATAAAAAAAATATTCCCACCACCATATTTTTATACATGAGGGTATTCATCATATGTTTTAAGACAATAACCATCCCAAATATAGAGGGTTTTTCATTACACAAAGCTTCAATGAATAAAGTAAGGGAAGAGGTCAAAAATATATAGATAATTATGCCAATGATTTATCATCCATTCATAGTCCTCCCATCCTTCCATTATAGAGAGAATAATTATATTTCTAAACTATATATAAGATTGGGAATAAAATGGATATCCTTATAGACTACTTATGTTTAGTGGTTCTATTCTGAGCCTGGGTTGTCAAGCTAGAGTTAATTGGGATATCAATTATCTATCAATTCATAGTCCTCCCATCCTTCCATAATAAATAAAATATTTGGAAGATGAGAGATCTCCTTCAAACCTCCATACCATTCAAATTAAAAACCAAATATTAATGACATATTGTACTCAAATATGGCTTCATTAAGTATAAATTTGTTTAATATGAATGATAATGAATCCATACAAGGTATATTTTATTACATAATATTAAAAACATTCCAAGGACTTCCAAGTTATATATCCTTAAATGAAGATACCTACTAGTTTTATTGTAGTGGTGAATACCAATCTAGTGGGAAATAATTTTTCCCCTTTCAAGAATGAAATTAAAGAGGATATTTATTGTGCAAGGCAATACATTGTAGAGGATATTTTCACATAATTAAGGTTAATGAGATTCATGTATTGTAGAGAATATTTACACATTTATAAGTGAATTTAATAGGATTAATATTTTCTAAACTTCATTAACACAACCAGGTTTTAAAAAATATTAATTTATGAATACTTTCAAGAAGAGTAACATGAATGTAGTAGCAACAATAAATAATCATGACATATAAGAAGTAAATATGTAGACACAAATTATATAAGTGCATGATTCACATTTATTTTTTAAATTGTATGTATGTGTATCCAACTTAAATCATAATTACATAAAAATAATCCATATTGGATAAAATCTAGACCAAAATATACATCAATAAAATGTGTTGTATAAATATATAATCTAGTCCATATCAACATACAAAATTGATTATGACTAAAATTACCCATAACATAACAAATAACACTCTTGATATTCTTTCCCTCTAAATAAATTGTGCATCATCACCATATATGTATAAATGGGTGTCCTACATGACTCATTATGAGGAGAAACTATCCTCTCAACAGTTTAAGGAACAACTATATCTACCACAACCTTAGAAAACTATGGTGCATGGACAACATATTAAATGTAAATTTAATGAATTAAAATGATATATGGAAAATTATAGAGTTTCCAAGAACAAAAAATTTCAACAAGGTGATTATGGACTCACCACATGCCACCTTAATCGATGTCTTGGTCTATGTGACCTTAAATATATCCACAATGGAGAATCTTATGGTGTTTACATATAGGTTTAGATCTATCTATGCATACAAATATAAATATGATGTATATTTTAATTAATTGAAGTTAAAAAACAATTTTACTATGTGTTCTCATCAGTCTCTATCTCTAAATCAAGTGGGGTTGTGGAGATACTAGATCTTAGGATGCAACTACAACATCAATCAAATGTTGTGCTTCATGTGGGTACCCATAGAATATTTTATAATATATAAAACCAAAAACTGGATGAGGTTAATTATGAATCAAATAAAACTAAACTAATTGTAAGATAAATCAAAATTATTCCTTCAATACACATAAAGAGATAGTGAGAGAGGGATAGAAAAAGAGAAAAAATATTCCTTTGTACTAAAACTATAGTGTATAAAAAATATTTAAACAATATAGTGACTTAAAAATTTACTTTTCCAACCTAAGTGTAGGGTAATATAGTGCTTATTTTATCCTCAACAACAAAATCTAAGCCACCTCAAGTGCCTAAGATATCATTGATCATCTATACAAGAAATAAATTAAATAAGTCAAATATTATTTGATTAAGTAAACATATACTAAAAGATAAACTTAATATTACTTTACATACATAAAAAAAATCATAATTAATTTAACCTATGTGTCAAATATAAATTGTGAAGAAGATAAGTCCTACATAATTGGTTGTTTGGTGACAAGAGGTGGTGAAGTAATTGTAAATGGAATATACTCTCACATGCTAGTGTGTTAAGGTGTTGAACTAACTAAATATGGAATATAATTTGTAATAATAATTACATGATGTGTTAAATCAATTACATATGGTATATGCTCTAGTGTGTTAGTGTTTTGAGGTGTTGAATAAATTGTAGATGGGATATATTTTTATGTACTAGTGTATAAAGATGTGGAAACAGCTGTAGATGTAACCCATGTCTATCTAACCTAAATATGAGGCATAGTACACTTCATCCCACATGATGTGAAATGATGTACATGAATTATAAGATGACTTAAAACTATGCCACTACTAGTAGGAGGGAAACTAGCACCAATATTAGAAGGGACACTACTAGATGTGCTACCACCTATAGCCTATGTACAATTCCTCAATGTATGCATCCAATGTTTAATCATAATCTATGGGAGACTAGTAATTACCTCAAGGGTTTCTATATTTTTAATACAATGTAATATTTTGGGGATATAATTATGTGTTATTATCTTCATATTTATCTATTATTAGTTTGGTAGTTTTAGTCCCACTGGGCACCAGGTCTATCAAATGAGGACCCACCTCCCCTACATTGGGAGGATTTCATGTAAAAAGAATTAAATATTTATTTAAAAATAATAATAATAAAGGTTATAAAAAAATACAATAGAACTTCATTATTATTGTATGGAGGCTCATCAAACTCCATGCACAACCTATCCTAAAAATTGTTTTTAATGTCTACATGAATACACCAATCAATGCTAATGTGTTTACAATTCATTGGTGGTGGTTCAATGATTCCAAGCTTAGTAAAAAAAGAACACACTTTTCTTTTGGATATATATTTTTAATTTCCTTGTATGAAAATTTGTCATAGTAATATTATTTCATCTCCTCTCTTTGATGAAAAATTGCATCAAGTTAGGAAGTGACATTTCTCACTTCCTTGAAACTAACCACCAATTTAGTGGAAATTGAATTGCGTGCACTATGACTTGAAGATTCACAAAAAATATTGATAATAATTTTCAATTATTTTCACTTTGAATTATATTATTTGTGTAATTAATTTTCTTATTCTGTGAAATCAAAATGTTGGGGGTTTTGATCATGATTTTGTCCAAATTTTTATTTAGGCAATGGGTCCATCGAATCAAGTATATAAATTTATAAAAATAAATATTTATATTTGTGAGATAAATGCAAATTTAATTTGTATAATTTATCTTATCTTTTTCTTATTATTAAAAATATATTATAAAATACAGATTTTAAACCCTAACATATGGGAAAAAGATTACCTAAGATTATGATGCAAGATTGTAATTTTGTTGCTTGGATGTAAGGAATATTAAAGTTCACATGTCATTTTATTTCCTTTAAAAAATGTGATCTCTCCAAACTTGAAACAAAAATAATGAGATCACAATTTTATAAGGTGGAAATGTAAATAAAGATTTGAAAAGGGTGTATACCCTTTTTGACAAATGGCATACACCTTTTTTCCTTAGTACTATGCCACAACATTATAGGGTTTTGTAAAGTGCATAATTAATTTTTTAAATGGAATACATCCTTTGAAAAATAATTTATGTTTTTTTATTTTATCATGTTTTCTATCCCCCAATGTTATGCATCTTCCCAATAGCTAACCTTGGGAAGCCAGTCTCAACATACCTTATAGATGGGTTAATGTGACTAAAAACAATGCAACCCTCTATGTTTAGTCATTTCATATCCATATTAAATTTTAATGGTTGATATCATTATATATAAGATCCTACAAAGCAAACACACCCTTGACTAGTTATACATTCCTTGTTACAATGTTTTTTTCAAAAATCTAGTCATAATAAGATCATCTAGTTTTTGTCTTTTGAAGTTCAATATTACATGTCTTATTTTACAAGCTACTTTCCACTCTATATTTTTTAATTATTTTTTTATTATGTTATGTTAGGATTAAGTGGATAGAATATACTATACACAAAGATGAATAAAATTATTCTATAATAGGATAATTATTTATTGAATAAGATACATGAATATTATGAATTAAAATATTGATATGATAGATCCCATGGAAATAGGTAGTGGCTGAATGGCTATGGATTCATTATTACTTAAAATAATTCAACATTACAATACTTATTTTTAAGGTTTTTTGTAGATATAGCAATGTATTTTATTAGAGGGTGGGCATGCAGTACGATGCCTCTGAAGAAAATGGTGTTGTGGAGCATAAGAATGGCGATAATGGAAAGAGCTACATTGGAATGTAAGATGGGTTTGACACTTTTTTTATTATTTTTGGGTAAAATAAATTGGTGGAATACAAAGGGTGAAATAAATTGGTGGCATCCAAAGGGTGAAATTTTAGGATAGACTGGAGCAATACGAGGGGCTTGATGTTTACTAAGCTTTCAAATAGTTTTGGTGTTAGATATAATCTGCATAACTTGTGACAAAAATAAATGACATAAAATAAAGATATGGTAGAAAGGATAAGCCCTTTGATATCAATATACTAGATAGCTTTATCAATTAAATTACAAGGTAGAGCCTCAATAAATTTAATCTTAACAGTGTTATCACTAAAACATTTAGATTCATAAGATAAAGATCTGAATTGCTTAGCAAATTTCTCAAACTAATTTAAGTCACATAGCTACATTTTCATAAGGCATTTATGGTTTTCAATATCCCTATTTCCTTCAGGGGGAGTAAATTCATTAATTAACATATGATACAAGATATCAAGGGGATCAAGTTGTCTATGTACATGAATTTCCTACTCTTGCTCGATCATGGAATTTCACCATTTTTGAATAATTCCCCAAATATATTTTGATACAAATTGTTTTGATGTAGGAGGATCCAAATTAGAAACAACACAGATAGTTATCATAGAATTACACAATGTAAATATTTCATATAAGGGATTCAAAATATCATCTATATTCAGGTACCATGGTTGTAATGGGATCTGTGTTCTTTGCATCATACTTGTGGCTAGAGATTTTGGATTTTTATATGGATGAAAACTACTACCAAAATTTATAGAGGTGGTTCCATAATGTAAAGAAGATATATCTGTAATTTATTCAATTTTCACCTTATCCTTCTTTTCTTTGGCTACAAGCCAATCTAGATTGGATTCTAAAGAAGTCAATTTAGAATCTATATCATTTAACTGATTATTGAAGACACCAAGAGACTAATGGATAGTGTTGACCTTATCAAGTGTAGGGCATACATAATTCAAGGTTTGATTAGTATACTTTTGAACATCATTATAGGTTTACTGAATTTTTTTGGCATGGTCTTCAATAATTACTATTATTGACAAATGATTTCATATATATAAAACATCTTTACATAGATCATCCAAAATTTTATGAAAGATGGAAATCGAACCAAGAAATATAATTTCTATGTTTAAGTTTATTGGATGGTTCTAGTTTAGTTCCTATAGGCTGGAACGCTATTAATAATTAGCTAAAAGTGCCTTTCGGTTGTTTATATATTCCTCGATGAGGAGGCCATCTTCCTCCTTTATATAGAGTAATCTTATCCTCTATATAATATTCAAGAGTTTTTTCTCTAGGAAGAATAGTAAGAGTATGTTGTAGGTCATTTGGATTTGGACCCTGGTTAACTGGTTCATCTTCAAATATAATAGACTTTTTACAGATTGTTCAAGAAGATGTAGACACTTCACTTTTCCTAGGAGACTGAGGTCTTGAAGGAAAGTTGAATGAAAGGGATCTAGGAAGAATATTTATTGATCTTCCATCTGTATCATGAATATTTGATTGTCCTTTTATTTTGGAGGCTAAAAATTTTTAACCAATCTAACTTCCAGGTTAGAGGTATTTCTATGGATGTTATATGACCCTTTTAAAGCTGAATAGTGCCACTTAGTCTTCTAGCATATGGAAAATTTTATAGGATTTTTGGATGATTGGTATTTATCATACTATATAGGACTATAATATTGATAGAGGCATATTTAAATTCAATAAACATATCAAACCCATAAATAAAGGAAAAGACTCCCCCAAAATCTAATGAACCATATTTTATTTTAGAACATCCCTTATCATGTACAATAACTAACCAATTTAGAATATGTTCATAACATATTACACTATCATTTAACTTAAAAATACTAGATAACTAATAAGCATGAATAAAGCTATTTTGTTGACGATCACATGGAGCTATATACATAACTGGATTAATGTTACTAGGAATAAGAGGAGTGACATACACATGAATCATACCAAAATGGAAAAACTTAACATTCTTATCGGATCTAATATATTCAATCTTAGCAGGTGGTAATAAAGGAAGAAGGTTTTTCTAAAAAGACTTGTTAGGCTTATATGTTAAAGCAAGTTCTACAGACTTAATACATGGATGAATGAAAGTCATGAAAGTAGTATTATAAACAACCTTAGACTTACTTATCTTAGAGTTATTATAAACATTTTTGGCCTTTGTTGTGGGAGGTTTGTACATCTAGGTGGAACCCTCAATATTATCCTCAATGATTTAGATCTTACAATTTTTAGGGATTTGGTCTAGAATAACAGGTGGTAATTCATATGATCCTTCTAGAGTGGATTCATTAAATATTTCATAACCATTAGAAAGAGATTGATCCTTTTCAAATTCCATTTTTTGCTTAAGATAATTTTGAAAGTGAGGATTTTCTGAAAAGGGGAGATTTGTAGAGATAAAAGTCCCAAAATCACAATAACATAAACGAGAAGATATCAATGCAATAAATCCCAGAGATAAATCATAAAATATGAATAGATATTAAGATCTTACTTGGAATAGATATTATATATAACGGCTCTGATGCCATAAAGTCTCAGACAAATCCTGTAGCAGTAAATAGGCATTGAATGGCTACAACTTCACTATTACTTCAAGTAACTTAATATTAAAATACTTATTTGTAAGGTTTTTAATTCATAGGTTCCATATTGGGAAAGAAAAGAGAATACACCTTACAAAACTTACAAAGCTTCCCAAACTTTTGATGATCCTAAACTAAGACAAACCCTTTATTTATATCAAGAGAGAGGTCTTGCCTAGAATCTTTGCCCAGGCATTGTCTATCTCATCATTTATTTTATTTTACAAAATTAGATCCTACCTTATCACTAAAGACTTAAAGATGGATTTGATCTAATAGAATATTCTTTCATAGATGGTTGAGGTTCCACTATTGCTTCTACTTTAGTTACTGAATCATCAATTATGATTGGATAGAAATAACATCTAAACTAGAAAGTTTGGTAGATTGTCCATTGAGGTCCATCATGAGGTATACAGTGGATGGCCTATAAGTAAAAGTAATATTCCCATGCCAAGTGTCTTCTAATAATTGTATGAACAATTGTTTCTTTATCTAAGGCTTCATCAAGATTTATCATAGTAGGTCCTAGGTCTCAAATAAAAGCATGTCTAATTATTATCCTGACATATGTGATGTCACATAATAATAGCCCATTTATGATTAGGTCTTCTGATTAAATCACATAGATGAGTTAATTTAATATTATTGGTTAACCTATGAACACATATTTGTCCATGGCTTCTATCTACAAAAATATTTACAACTCATATGCTTTATAGTATCATAGAGGCTACTTGAGATCTTTTGAGATAGGCCTCATTTAGACCATACTGAATAATTTCTCCCTAAGAAATCACATTCATTATAGAAAATATTTTGTTAATTATCTGAGTCAAGTTAAATCTTGGATCTAATTGCTACATCATAGAAACTAGAAGTTGCCTACTTAACCAGTCTACTACAATATTTATTTTATCCTGGATATGTTTAATAGTATAGTTAAATTGGTTAAAATAATCCTACCATCTGATATATTTTCCTCGACCATATTTTTTGCTATGGTTCTTTTTTGTAAAATTTAAGAACCTTGTACAATCTATCCTAATGATGAAATGTGGTAGATGCATAAGTTTCAAGGCAAATTTTTCAAGACACTTCTTTACAGCATAAATTTATTTATCTAAAGAAATCCATTTTAGGATATCATCACTAAATACACCATTGGAAAACTCATAGATATATTCTTGATTATTATCTACACACACCAATATTCCTCCCTAATCATGACCAGAGGCATCAATATATACAATAAACTTATCAGAATTGGGAATTGATAGATCAGGTAAATGTTGTACCTTAGCTTTGATTTTATGAATAGCTTGAGAATGTTCAGAATTCCATTTAAAACATTTTTATTTTTTATTAACTCATGTATTATGAAGTGATCATTCCCTGCATCTTGATAAAAACTATTAAGATAATTGATAATTCCTAAAAATGCTTGAAGTTTTGGCTTGTCCATAATATTAGGGAATTCAACATTTTTTTCTTTTATACATGGTTGCATTTGTAGCTTTGAATTTTGAACTATCATTTCCAAAAAGATACATTCTATTTTGTAAAGGTAGATCTTGGTTTATGAGAGAACAATGCCAACTTGAGAAGCTATATCAGAGAAGATTTGAAGATGATACAAATGTTCTTCAAGAGTATTACTAAAAACAAGAATATCATCAATATATACATAAAGAAAAACTGATGTTCCTTTGAATATGTCATCCATATGTGCCTAATAGTATGCAAGAGCATTTATTAATCCAAAAGGCATGACTGTCCATTGGAAATGACCAAAAGAACAATTGAAAGCAATTTTTTCACAATCAGATTCATTAATCCTTATTTGATAAAATCTTGATTTGCAATCGAATTGAGAGAAATATTTACATTTGGCAACTTTCTTAAGTAAATAGGATTTATCTAGAATTGGATATGGATATGGTTCTGTTATAGAATTTAATGGTCTATAATTTATGATCATTATTTTCTTCCCTCTTTTCTATTCAAAATGTTTATTTACCATGAAATCATAATAACAATAGGAAGAAGTGGATTTTATAATAAAGCCATTTTATTGAAGCTCCTTAATATGTTTTTCCATATCCTTATAATCATGAGCTGGGATAGGGATCTTCTTTCCTATCTTTATTCTTTTTCCTTCTTGGATCTTAATTTCCATAATAATCATAGATTTTTCCCAAAAATTTTGAGGATTTTGAGAATAAATGTTTTCTTTAATTTGTAGTCCTATGGCTTCAAGTTTTTGGAGGACTTCATTAGTAGGAGTTTGACTCATAGAAGTAGGAAATAATTCTATAGCATAAAATAATCTTGGAATTCATATTCTCTCATTATTAATGGTGAAGATAAACCTTTTGGGAGTAGATCCATAGGGTGAATATCTATCTATAAAATATCTTCCTAAAAATATATCTACAAGTATTTTCTCATGAGCAAAGAATTCACAAGTAAAAATCTTGTCTTGAATCCCAAATGGTTGTTGATGTTTATAGATTTTAGTTAAAACTATTACCTTGAAAATCTAAGATTTTATAAGACTGTGACTCATTTAATTTTTGCCAATTCTTAATCAAAAGAGGCTTGGTAAAAGAAAGAGATGCACCAGTATCTACTTGAGAATCAATTAATCTTACATTTATTTTAATAGTGATGAACTAAGCAAATCTTCCATTTAGCAATTGGGTTAAATAAACTAGTTACGGTTCTTCTAATGTAGGTATAGTAGTACATACTAGTTTATGTTTTTAAAGGATTAAAAATATGAAGATGAACATGATATTTTTCTTATGGCTCACCTTCTTCTAGTTCTTCTTCTTGGATAAATGGTCTGATGCATTCCCCTTCATTTGGACAAATACAAAATTCTTCAAGAACTTCTTCTTCATCTTCCTATCGATGATCAAAATCTGAAAATGGATCAAAATTATTAAAATCTATAAAAAAATCTTTATCAAATTTTAGAGCTTGTATTTCTAGAGGTTGATCTCTAGAAGTGAACTTATTCTTGATCCATAAATCACTAGGCTTGAAAGAATTTGGAAATTACAAAGGAATAATATCAAGATTATTTATAGAAGGTGGCATGTGAGGCATGCTAGGTTTTCTACCTCTGTTGTTTCTTATTTTTTCCTTTTGAGGATATTCTTCATTTTCATAATGACCACGAGACATTTTCCCCCATGCTTCATATTGTGGATCTTCTCTTGGAAATCTTGATCAATGAGATTAGCTCCATGGTCTCTACATATTTATTAGTGGTTTTTATAATTCATCTGCTAGTGATTCTAAGTCAATTTTGTCTTGGAAATCATCATTTTCATCATCAGAGACTTATTCAAGAATGGGTTCAAAAATAATGCCTTGATCATATAAGTCTTCATTTCCATCAATAATATCCCGCCATGCTACTGTGTTGGAGGAATAGACTACTTTGCCAACTAGATATTTATTTCAATCATGAGGAGAAATGATATTTATTTATATTTATAATGTATAGGTGGATATGAGTTGTACATAGATGGAAGTGTGTAGGATCAAGATTCTAAGATAGTTGTCAAATTTTGCATATGATGTTTCTAGAGCTGTGAACACTACCATTGACTCTAGACACTAACATCAATGTTATTATACATTATTTTATGTTATTGTCTAGTATAGAATATGTTCCAGATTGTGATGTGACCAAATTCATTATTTTGGGTTTTATGTTGCCTTTTTACTAATGTATTCAGATCTACAACACATGTAAATATCTAATTATGGATCAAACCCTATCTCTTCATCTTTATTCACCCTTCAGATGTGTTTAGGTAAGTGCACAAATTTGGGGGACAAAAAATAGAATACCATGGACATGTTTTTCCTAAAAATTAAAATAAAATAACATTTGTAGATAACTTGAGGTAGCTACACTCAAAATTTGAGTATGGTGTAAGAATGTGAATTGTGAAATTTTGAATCTAGTTTACAAAACACTATTTAAAAAAAATGATTAAGTATAATTATCTCAAACATCTAAAATTTGAATAATAACTCCCATTTTTTTAGGAAAATAAATTAGATAGCCAATCATGTGGCCCCTCATTTTTTTTAGCATCATTTAATATTGTTTAAAACCATTTGGTGAAGATTTAAATAAGATCATCTAGTTTTTCACCTATCTTTTTTTAATAATTTTTTAATGAATATTTTTTCCTATTAATTTTCCAAGTAAATAGATCCTAAAAATTGAAAAAAAAATGGATATCCAATTGTGTGCCCCCTAATTATATGGCTCTAAACGAGGCTTAATTCTACATTTTAGAACCATATATATATATATATATATATATATATATATATATATATATATATATATCAATTTTTTTCATTGATACAAATACACACACACACACACATTTGTATCAATGAAAAAAAGATAAACAAACATATATAGGCATGTATATTTGTGTCATGTCATGTCTTAAAAAGCTATATTTAGAAATAAACATAGATTGAAACCTTAAAATAATCCAAAAATTGTGTGTGTGTGTGTGTGTGTGTGTGTGTGTGTGTGTGTGTGTGTGTGTGTGTGTGTGTGTGTGTATGTATATATGTATGTATGTATATGTATATGTATGTATAAATGTATATATATGTATATATGTATATGTATATATATATGTATGTATGTATGTATGTATGTATATATGTGTGTGTGTGTGTGTGTGTGTGTGTGTGTGTATGTATATATATGTATATGTATACACACACACACACACACACACACACACACACACACACAAATTTTGGATTATTTTAAGGTTTCAATCTATGTTGATTTCTAAATATAGATTTTTTGAAAGAAGAGAGTGTGATAGTCATTTTGGTAATAATTTTATGAATTTTCTCATTGAAATTCATAGTGTATTTGGTGATGGAAGTTGAATTTTGTTATTTTATATCAAAAATATTGGATTTGACTGTGTGTTGATAGGTACAAGCCTTTGGCTCAGGAATCCAAGCCATTTTTGAGCCAAAAGGCTTGGATTTTTAGTTGATTGTTTTCCTTAAACTCTTGAATCACTAATCTAAATGCTTAAATTGATTGTTCTTTACCTTCCATCTTGTTGGATGATGATTCTTCCACAAAATTTAGTGGGAGAGGATTAGTTGAAGGGAATGATGGGACATTTCATGATGTTCTATGTGTTCTCTCTTTATCCATAAATTTCCTTTATATTTACTAGATCACTCACATCGATTCAAACAAAAGAGTTGAGTTCACACCCAATACCATGGTTATTAGAGAAGCTAATAGTGATTCCATTATTGAATTTGGGAAAGAAAATCACCAATCCATGTTTTATAATTTCTCACATTTTTCTCCTAATCAACCCTCTACTACATTGCTCACTCATTCAAATAATATAAGTAAATTATGGCATGAGCAATTCTTCCATCTCAACTATCGCTACCTAGATAAACTTAGTCATCAAGATATGGTTTCAAGGTTTCCACAAGTTAAGTTTTATGATGGATTTTTCCAAGGTTGCATTCTTAGTAAACATCCAAAGGAGAAGTATGACAATGGAAAATCACAAAGAGTTAAATAGATATTAGAGATTACAGACAATGACATTAATGGCCCATTTCTAAAAACTTCATTAAATAGGACTAAATACATTCTTACTTTCATCAATTATTATTTTAGGTACACTTGGTTGTATTTAATCATGAATAAATCAGAGGCCTTTGACAATTTTTAAGACTTCAAGGTGCTTGTGGAAAAATAATCATGTAAAACCATCAAGATTTTACACATTGATAATGGTGGTGAGTATGTAACCATTTTAATTAATTATTTACATTGGAGGGGGTTTAAATTCATCATACAATTCCATATATTCCTTATCATAGTGGTGTTGTAGAGTGTAAGAATAGGTCCTTGAAATAAATGGACAACTATATGCTAAACTATAAGTTTATTATACCTCTGTATTGGGCCGAGGCCATCAACTATGTTTGTTACATCTAAAACTAAGTTATTCATAAAGAATTGAAGGGATTCACTCC
Source organism: Torreya grandis (assembly GCA_037957365.1). NCBI lineage: Eukaryota > Viridiplantae > Streptophyta > Pinopsida > Cupressales > Taxaceae > Torreya > Torreya grandis. The sequence continues at coordinate 2,047,687 of JARHVA010001850.1, read as the reverse complement.
TTTTAAAGATTGGAGTGTTAAAAAACCCATAGTATATCACTTTTAATTATTTGGTTTTTCTTCTATGGTTCACATTCTGAGGAAGAAATGTAAGGCATTAGAACTTCAAATTTAGTTTTATATCTTTGTCAGATATATTGAGGTTGTTAAGGGATATAAGCTTATCCACCCCACCACTCATGAGATATTTATTAAGAGTGTTGATTTTTTATAGTGTCCTTAGGAATCCATAATCGACACCTCTCACTTTTCCTTATATGCGCTTAGATTTAATGATAATTGTAATGATTTAGATCTGCTTGATCAACCTCCCAATGATTTAGTTTCTTATTCTAGTTATGAAGATGAGATTATTTATGAGGATTCCAATCCTCTTTATCTTATATTATATTTAGATGATGAAGAATCCCATCCTAACTCTCAAATCACTAGTCCTCTTTAGGCTAGGAAGACATTGCAAAGTGTTGGCTAATGGGTTGGAGATCCATCAGATAATAATGCACACATTCATATTTTTAGGATAACCCACATTATTTCATTGCATTTTATTCTAATCCAAAATCATTTCACATGGAATCAGGTAATCCTGAGTGGGATACTTTTATGGAATAGGAGTATAGTCTCTTGTAGAAAAACAATGCTTGTTATTTAGTCCCACTTCCTAAGGGAAATTTTTTTTTGATATACGTGGATCTACTTAACAAATTTTGTAGCATATGGGTTAGTATACATGTTTAAAAAATGTTTGGTATCAAAGGGTTTTTATTAGGAGATTTGTATTGTCTACACTAAGACATTTTCTCTAGTTTCTAAAATAAACTCAATCTGAATCACTCATGCCATTGTGGAAGCACATCATTGGTATGTTCATAAAATGGATGTGAAGAGTGCCTTTATGCACAATGACTTCAAAGAATGAATATACATGGAGAAACCATAATTATTTTTGGAATATTCTTATTTAGTTTACAAAATTCATAAATCTATCTATGGCCTCAAATAGGATCCTCAAGCTTAGTATGCTAAGATGGACTCCTTTATTCTTTTAGTTGGGTTCACTAGATGCCATTCAGATCCAAATGTCTACATTTTATAGCAAGATGATTCACTATTGATTTTTGTTCTCTACATGGATGACCTATTAATCATAGGTATTTATCCATCCACCATCATAGTAGTGAAACTACTTTGTTTGATAGGTTCTCAATTATTGACTTGGGTTTGTTGTACTACTTCCTTGGGATTAAAATTTTTGATTCTAACTCTAGGATCACTATTTCACAATCTAAGTATGCTATTTATTTTATTATATAGTTTATCATAGCTGAACATAAGCCATATCCAACTCCTTTTCTATCTAGTTTGAAACTTGAGGTTGATTATAAATCTTTATTGGTTGATGCTATCTCATATCAACAACTTGTTGACAATCTCGTCTACCTTATGAACACTAAACTTGCCATTTCACAAGCAGTAGGCATGGTATCAAGATTAATTTAGGAACCAAATGAGCTATATTAGAAAGTAGTTAAGTGGATCCTCTACTACATTCAAGATACTCATAGTTTTATGATTCACAGTGGAGTGGGCATCAACATTGAATTGAATGGACATATAAATTTAGATTAGGTTGGTGACATTCAAAACCACAAGTCTACTTCAAGCTATAGTTTCTCCCTCAATTCAAGTATGATTATATGGTTAAATAATAATCATGATGTTACTAATTTATCTTCTACAAAGGTAGAATATAGATGATCTATTAATGTTTTCATTGAGGCTATTTAGTTTTAGTGGATTCTCACTGAGTTTGGGATCTAATTTAAATGACCAACAATAATCTTTTATGACAAACAAAGTACAATCCATATATAAAATAATATATTCCTCCATCAAGAGACCAAACATATCAATATTCACATGCATTTAATTTGATAACTCATCCACAATAGTCATTAATCTCTGATACATTTAGACAATGAATCAAATTATTGATATATTCACCAAACTTTTCAATGAGATCAATTATCTTCATTTACAGGCTCTTCTTGGGGTTTGAGTAGCTTCATCTTCCTCCTCCTCTATGGGATCATCTCTTTTTACTTAGTTACCTCGTCAGGCCTTTGTGTCAAGACCCAACTATTTTATCCACCTAAATTATGCTTAAGGGGGTGTTAGTGTAGACTTATGTCCCACTGGGTTTTGTCTACGTGGTCTTATTTTATCTTGCTTTGGTTAATAATAGGTTATTATGGAAAATGTAGTTTAAGTCATTCTTAAATTATGATTTGAGTTAATTACCTTTTTGGGGACTTAATTCCTCACTATATAATGCATCTTCTTATGCACTTTTTTGATAATGTTAATTAATAAAAAAATTATTGTGAAGACAAGCTTCTTCCATTTTGTGAGTTGCTCTTTAGGGTTCACAACTCCATACATATTCATCTTTATGCATTCAACCCTATCCATTTGATCCTTATTATGGCCCACTCTAACATGGTATCAGATCTCTATTGGTAAATAGTTGCTCTCAATTTTGTTATGAATCTTACATTTTACCTTGTTTAAGTTTTCACTGATTTCAATGGTAATCATCTACTAGCAACGATCTAATACCATGTTAGAGTGGGCCCAAATGAGTATCAACTACATAGGATCAAATGCACAGAGATGAATCCATTTCATGACTAGACATGTTTTGGAATAAAACATTATTGCTATAAATGTTTTGTATGTAGGTAATGGATAATAAACATGAATGAATGGAAACCTACACTAGTATTATCGAGGGATGAATTAGTCTAATTGTCTCACTTCAAAAGTGGTCATGTGGATGATTTTTAGGTAACATGTTCTCTATTAATTATTTGATTTACAAGAAAATGTTATATTTGTTATGATATAAGAGATTGATTCATAGATAATGTCTTAGTTTTCATTTGACCCTATTAGTCAACTGTTATAACCCTAAACCATAATTTTATCATGAATGTAAACATGAAGGTAATAAGGGCCAATCTAAACCCATTTAACCTAACTACAAGTCTAGGATATGATTTGGGACTAAATTAGCCCATATTTCTCAAAATATTGAGCCAATTAGTCAATTATTAGAATTAGTGATGCATGTTGGATGAAATTTTACTCCATGAACCTAATTTTTCCTATGGAAGGATGTAATTTAGGGTTTCAATTGACCCTAACATCATAAAAAAATAAACTAAATAGTATACCAAATCAATCATGAAGGAAACTGGGTCCAATTTGATCCCCTTCAACCTAACTACAAGATAATGACGTGATTTGGTGCTAAATTAGGTTTGTTTCTATCATGAATTGATGTAATTAGTCAATTTGTGTAATTATGGACATGATTTAAGAAAAAATAGACCATATGAACCTAATTTATGGGTCAATTGATTGTATAAGATGTAATGTGTGGTTTAATTGATCCTAATTTTATTATAAATGGAAACATGAAGGTAACTATGGCTAATATAAACCCCTTTAACCTAATTGTGAGTCTATGATGTGATTCTAGAGTCTAATTACCTCTTATTTCTTGATATATTTACCTAATTAGTCCATTATTACAATGATTAATGCAATTTTGATGAAATTAAAACTTGTGAACTTAATTTTGATTATATGTAAGTAATTTAAGGGTCAATTAAACCCATTATCATAACAAAAAAAGCAAAAAAACCACCAATTAAATCAATAAATAAATTAGAACCATTTCAATCCCCTTCAACCTAACTAGATAAGAGCAGGATGAGATTTGGAGCTAAATTAGTCATGAATTTATCCAATTAGTCTTTTGGTGAAATTATAAACATGATTTGGGCATAAATTGGTCATGATTCAATCTAATTAGTTAATTAATTAAATTAATCATGTGATTTGGGATAAATTAATCCTTTTGAACCTATATTATGTCTCAATCAATTGTATAGTATGCAACATATGGGTAAATTGATCTTAGAGTAATAATATAACATAGGATTTCATCACGTAATATAATCATAGATCTTAATAATATGATATATGTTCACATAGGCATACTATATATAACACATACACATTATTGTCATAATATACATACTAAAAATAATGCATATGCATTATATTATAACATGTACACATCATTATTTCAATAGAAAACAAGTCATTATCCAACATTTATTTTTTAGGGTGTTTCATGAATTATGACCCCACAAACATTGTCTACATCATTATGTGTTTTCCACAATGAAGACAAGAGGGATCAAAGTGTTCTTTGTGTCCCCACCATCAAAATGAATCAAATTATTCATTGGGTCCCCAACATCAAAAGGAATTTAAAATTGTCCTTTCTCTAGTCATGGGTGATAGAGCTCATTTAAAGAAGAGGAAGAAGTTAAAACATATAACACCGAAGTAATTAGAAGAGTTGAGAGAAAAATAAAAGGTGTGAATGCAATAATTTCACTTGAGACAAGGTAAATAAATTATCCCTAATGAGCCAAATGTTGTAGATAATAATTAAATCGATAATAATGAATTGAATAATGATGAATATTTACCTAGAAGTCTAAATTATGTTACAAGTCCACATTCAAAGTATAAAGTTTTTTATTAGGTTGATGACAAATCTATGCATGATTATTTATCCCTATCAATGAAGAAAATTTTATGGAAACACATAATGATGAAAGTAAAAACAAATGAAATGTCATCCCACAACTAAATAATGAAACTAAAAATGAATAAACTAGTAATGAACATAAATGTTTTGAAATACCCTATCAAAAAATATCACCATTAACAAGACCTCTGAGGATTTTGTATATAAAAATCAAATAATTAATTGAAGTTGATGAAAACATTTTGAAACTAATGCATAACAAATTTTTTGACCACCATTTAATAAGACTAACTAAAAATAATTGGGATAATTTCATTGATAAATTACATTTTGAGAGTCAAAAATGTCAAGTGTTTATTTCATTGATCAAATTAATTAGTATGAGACCTACAATTTACATCCTAGTACTAATAACATCTAACATGGATGATGAAAACAATGAAATTGTTGAAAATATACATGATGTTAGAGGGAGGTTGTGTGTGTATTGTAACTCATGGAATACATGTGACGCATAGATGGTTCACAAATGTGTAGACAAGGAATACAATTTATAGGTCACATGGCTCACAAATTTAGTTATAATTTTTTTATTATTAGATTATTCTTGGACTTAATCCACATGTTTGTTGCAACAAATTGGAGGATGCACTTGTAGTTGGTATGAGAGAAGGAGTCATGAAGTTACAAATAGTTATGAACATAATACAAGTAACCCATTTTTGGGATTATAATAGGATTTTGATGTTGATTATTTTTAATTATTAATGTTACATTCATTCTAAGTAATTTAATTTATTGATATGTATTGGAGCATTTCCTAAAACGATAAGTTGTACTTAAGTGCAGGGTTGTAGATAATCTTAATAGATATGTATGAGTTGTTTACATCTTGTGAGAATATGTGTGTTTTTTTAATGTCCTTTTCTAAGAATTTTATTTAATATCACATATAATATTATAAAACAATTTGATTTATCCTTCATAATAAGCTATGAATGGTTTTAACATAGGTGCATTAGATGTTTATGGCTAGTAAGTTATGATAGTCCAAATCCCTAGATAACTCTTTAGAATGATCTTCCTATTCCATGTATTTTTTTCTCCTTTATATGAGATTAACAACTATTCCCATAATTAAAATGTTATTAGGTCTTTTATAAACCATTGCTAACAATGGTTTGATGAGTTTGGAACTCATTTTTTATAGTTATGCTATAGTGGTTACCTAGACAAAGAGATGTGGAGCATTGGTTAGACCATGAAATTATTGAGTCTATAGAAAATGAAGCATAAAAATTTAGGTGTTATAAATGATAGGTTCTACAAGAAAATATTTGTAATGAAATATATTAAATATTCTAGTGCAAAAATTTGGACTATCGACTAATTGGTTGGCTCATCTATAATATCATTGCTTCAAATCTCAACCAACTATTAACATTGTATGTACTGAGGAGAAAATAAAATAGATTTAGAAACTAAAGGATAGATAGACTCATGTGATAGATCATTGGTTAGCTAAAACCATTTATTAATATATTATAGACTTCACAGTATAAGTCTAGTAGCATTTGAAGTGTCACAGGTCTTATTTATGCAAGGGATAAGAGGGAAATTATTACAATGACTCCCTATGCTAGCTAAGATGTTGGTTATGGAAAAAAAATGGTACCTAATCCATTTAAAATGTAGTAACCACTTAGGGATCCATGGGGATGTGTGTGATATATTATTTAATGGTGAAATAAAATACGTAAAGATCTTGAATTTGAGGTGCAAATGGACAGTCAACAAGAACAAGAATGAAATAAGAGCCTAGAATTAGTATGAGAATTGTGATAATAGAGAATGTGGAATATCTTGAGAAATACTTATGTACTTGAGACTAGGAGTAAAATAAGTAGTATATTAGGATAAAAGAGTAAGCATTAAGAAATGGAAGTGGATCAAGATGAAGGGAGAAGCAAGAAAAGTGGGCAAAGTAGCAAGGAAATAAGAGAAGATGAATCTACTAGTGTAGAGGTAGATCAAGTTATCAGTAATCTTACATTGAAATTATAGAGGAGAGTATTCTATATTAAGGAACCATATCTATCACTTAAGGAGTAGAGAGAAAGTCACAAATGAATAACCACATGTTCAAGCTACATAAGTGATGAAGATAGAGGTAATGATTATTAACCCTGGAAACACACTTCCCCTAGACCAAGAATTTTTAACATAATAATAGTTCCATAGAGGGTTTGGAAGACAAAATGGTGAGGACCAAGGACTAAATATTTCTATAAGAAAATAAGGAAAGTTTTAGAGAAAACATATAACTAGGTAGCACAATGGTTTACAAGATAACAAAAGAGAGGCATAAAATCCTTAGCATTGACTCAAACTGACCCGTATTTTCTTAAATAGATGAATGAGTGGATTGCATAAATAAAAATTCTAGAAGAATAAGGGAATAATTCAAACACTTCTTCATCATCAAATCCAAATTAGATTCATTAGATAGAAAAATCCCCACCTAAAGCAATGTTGACAGCACATATGAGTCTTATTACTTCACAGACACCTCTGATCTAACCATCAAGTTTCATAGTTTCAACAAATCCTAATATGGCATTACATTTGTGTGACTTTATCCATCTCACATAGTATAATGGGTCTATGGACCCTGAACAATACCTACTAAATTTTGATATGAAGTGTCAAGCTAAAGGAGTCAATGATGATGTAGTAAGGAAATGTGAATTGATTATTTCTTTATTAAGATGAGCCTTAGAATTTATATTTATCAAAGACACGATATGAGTAAGCCTATAATATGTGAAGAATTGGCTTATCTCCTAGTTTAGAATAAAGAGAAGTTCTACTCAAACCATCCAAGATCTTAAGGAAATTTGGTAAGGAGAAAAAAACACTATTAATGACTAGGACCATAGATTTTATAATGTAATAAAAAAGTAGAATTTGTCTTAGAAGACAAGGACAAATATGCCTTATTTATAGAAGGCATGTGACTGAGAATAAGGTTTGCCATTATGAAAACATAGTATCCTACAAATGTAGAGGCAATGATAACTATGATCCATGTAGTACATACTAAAGATTACAAAGAAGATTCAACTCCAAGTTTGAATGTGAAGAATACACTACAAGTTCTCATAAAAAGGTTAAAACAACAATACAATGCAGTAGAAAGACCAAAATCTATTCTTTGGTGCATGTAGTGTATAAAATAAGGACACCATAAAAATGAGTGTCTACAATATATACAAAATTATGGGAGGTGTGATATCTCAATATCACCTTCTAAAATAATACTTGAATATTACACATACATTTTACTTTAACTTCTACAAATCTCATAATCATGATGGAAATAACTATAGATCCCTTCAAGAACTAAAAGAAGACATCACAAGGATTTTTTTGTGGTCACTACCTAGAAAATAATTATTATAACTCAAATTAATCTAATTTTTAAAGCTAAAAAATAAGGTACCAACCCTGACATTACACCATGGGTACCAAAGATACCAAATTATCAACCTACAAAAATGCCTAACTAGAATTAGACTATATATAATTAGACACCTCCTATCGACAATTGGAATTATTCAAATCCAATGATTTCAATGCCACAACAACCTATGTGGAAACCACATTCATCACAACTCCAATATGATAGATATATAGGTCAACCATGAAAATCCCAACTGAGTCCTACAAAATTTAGAACATAATAGTCCTATAATTAGGGATTTCAAGGTAATAGAGGAAGAGTTGGATATAAAGGAGGATATCAAGGAGATACATAGAGAGGAAGGGTAAATGGTTCCCAAATATAGCCTATGTATTATTTCCTATGTAGACAATTCAACCATGTATAGAGGAATTACCCCTTGAATCCATAATGGCTAGCCTACTATGCTTCTTGTCATATGTCAGATAATGACACTAAAAAATTATCTAGTCCTAGAGAAACAATGCACAAACAAAGCAGTGCAAAATGTTAACCTAATCAATGAAGAGCCTTTAAAAGATGTTTTTATGTAGGCAGTAACTCAAAGATAACATCTAGATCAAGGAATACCTCTTATCAAAATGATGTACGATCATGACATAAAAATGGTTCACACAGATAAGTATCCTAAACCTACTACTGATAATGGCCTATGAAGGAATCTACATAGATTTTAAAAATAATTCAACAATAGGGTATTATAGAGGTAGATTATGATAACATAGATGCATACATTTACAACCAAATTATGCACATTATGCATCAAAATGGAGTGGTGACTACATTGACAGATCTTCTTAATTTGCTTAGTACCCTAAAAAATGAGGATATATCACAAAATATATCTAACTTGATTAACAATCTAATAGATTATGTATAGAAAGGTCAATAGAGAATGAATAAACTAGTCTTTTATGTCAAAATGAAAAAACTATGGGACATTGATGTTAGGATAAACATCAAAATAACTGGATATGAAATACCAAATATCATCTTTGACTTTAGTATTACAATAAACATGATTCCTATATCAACTTAGGAAGTGATTGGAAGACCTCCACTAAGATACAGTCCATTTACACTCAGTTTAGTGGATTATGGGAGAGTTTGACCTATCAATCATTAAGAGGATGTAGATATCAAAATCTTAGACCTGAGCCTATAAGGAGACTTTAAAGTTATGAATATGAAGATAAAAACTACATATTACACTATGATGATTGGAAAGAAGTGGGCCTATAATGGAAAAATGACAATCAACATGATAATGGACCAGGTGGAGTCTCATCAAGATGACAAGATCATTGTGATCTAATTGATTAAAGTAGAGGTTAAATATTATATAATCCCTAAAAAACCAGATTCACCATACTGCCTTATAAGAAACAACTAGATGAAAGTCAAATCATAAAAGGAACCACAAGTGCTACAAGGAATGAAATTTGGATTTTTGTATGATAGTTACAAATATTAAATACACTCTTCACAAAACAAACTTATACTAAGATAGATAGTACAAACAACATACAAACTGATGTTACATCTTATATATATGCTTCAATTAGACAAGACAGTGTAATGCCCAAAATTTATATCTTAGGCACACACAAAGCCACACCATTTTTAAACACTCTAACCAATGTACTAAATCTTATGAATACAATGATAATATCACTAACATGGCATAAAAACTCAATCAAACATAAAACACAATGTTGATGCAATGTTGTTATCCAACTGAATATATCTACTACACAAGGCAAAATGCATAAAAATTTAAGGCTCAAATACAACTTGAATCAGTTATTAGTGATTCAAGTGTCATCATTTTGAGACAAAGTGAATTCCAAATGATTATAAGGCATGCCCAAACACTTAAGGTTAGATAGGTTTTCGTTATCTTTACAAACCCATTATGAACCCCAAACCAAGCAAAAGATATTTTTTTATAATTACAGCTTCACAAATAGGAAAAGATCACATCCTAACTTTGGTAACATTCACAAATATATATTTATGAATAAGAATAATCAC